>VUQH01087775.1:0-18774 GCA_015106775.1 Etroplus canarensis
ACCACTTATATTGAAGTAATTGAAATCTTGTGTTTATTGTTTGTTTTTGTGCTTTTAAACAAGCATCCCTCCAATCCGACTCATCAATATTTTCCTGTATATCCCTTCTCCAGGCATCTAACCTACCCAGTGTTGATTCTGTGCTTGTGCTATGTGCTACTAACATATTGTAGTATTTAGATATTTGACCTTTCCCTTCTAAGTTAGTAAGTGTCATTTCCTCTAATTTAGATAAAGATGGTATACACATTATCTGTTTGTGTTTTGAAGAAATATAACTCCTTAACTGCAAATATTTGAAGAAATGCTTCTTCGAAATTTGGAACCTCTGACATAATTGATTGAATGTAAGCAGGACGCCGTCCGAATAAAGGTCCTTCACCTTTTGAATACCTTTTGCATTCCAGGACCTAGACATTCTTGTTGGTAATCACGGACATCGCGTCCTCCAGGCTAAAGAGGAGGGTGACCTTCCAGTATGTTATCAGCATTCAGTTCAAAAGCCAGCATCTCTGATGGTATGGGGGTGCATAAATGCATACGGTATGGGCAGCTTGTAAGTTTTGGAAGGAACTATGAATGCTGAAAGGTATATAGAGGTTTAAGAGCAACATATGCTCCCCTCCAGACGATATCGATTTCAGGGAAGGCCTTGTATATTTCAGTAGGACAATGCAAAACCACATACTGCAGCTATTACAACGGCATGGCTTCACTGGAGAAGAGTCTGAGGACTGAAGTGACCTGCCTGCAGTCCAGATCTTTCACCTACAGAGAACATTTGACGCATCATTAAACCAAAAATATGTCAAAGACGACCACAAACTCTTCAGCAGCTGGAAACCTGTATCAGGCAAGAAAGGGACCGAATTCCAACACTAAAACTCCAGAAACTCATAACCTTGATGCCCAGACGTCTTCCAACTGTTTTGAAAAGAAGAGGAGATGCTACACCATGGTAAACATGTCCCTGTCCCAACTATTTTGAGACCTTTAGCAAGCATCAAATTTAAAATGAGCTCATTTTGTGCACAAAATTGTAATATTTCTCAGTTTAAACATATGTTATGTTTTGTTGTGAATAAAATATTGGCTCATGTGATTTGAAAGTCTAAGTTTTCATTTTTTTCAAATTTAAAAAAACATCCCAGCTTTTCTGGAATTCAGGTTGTAGTTCAGACTGAATTTATGATAACAGATAACCTCAAGTGTTGTACACGTCACCTTTAATTCAATGACTAATTAACCTCAAAAGTGATACTTGTTCATTTCTGCAAGGTGCCTGGTTCTCTTTGGTCAATGACAGCAGCTGACAATAACTTGTAAATGCACATTACCAGGAAAAAAGTTTTCTACAAGAACTGTGTGCACAGCTGGGAAACAGTTTATAAATCATGGTACAAACAGCTATATGAGAAACCAAGAATGGTGCTTTACTTTCTTCTACTTTGTGAAAAAGGTTTGTAGCATGTCCACTGTGGAGATGAGAGATGCTGTAAGTCTCAGCTGTTACATTAGCAAAACACCAGACAAATCATGGCAACATCTGCTAATTGTTTATTGCACTTTTAAACTTTCCATTATTGAACAGAGAGAAAATGTCTATCATTTACGCTATTTCCCCCCACTGAATAATACTGTAAACAATGCATGGCATTCTTGCTCCCATAACACCTAGTGCAAGGGAAGCATTGTGTATTCACAGACTAGTGCTAATGTATAGCTAACGTGCTTTTCTCTTTTCTTCTCGCTCAACAACACACATATCTGACATCTTTCTGTCTTGCACACACACACACACACACAAATCACACATTTGCTTTTTCTCTTCAGGCCATTATCTTGTGAATAACTGGCAACACTATTTTCTGTAGCAGGGGGACTACCTATCACGCAGCCCCCGTAATTACAGCCTTGCCAATTATCAGAGCTTTACAACTACCAATTATCATACTGCTCTCTTTTCTGCAGGCCTCTTTTTAATGGCAGTGGGAAAGCGAATGGGACAGGCGCAGTGGTGACGAGGTAGGGGGTGCAACTACACAGAAAACTCAGTGGGCTAAAATCTGAAATGCTTCCTCCAGAAAAACTGCATGGTGTGCATAATGAAACAATAAGTCTAATAAGGAGGGCTCCCTACTGGAAACTACAAAATGTGTTAAAAAATATCAAGGCCAAATGGGTAGAAATACTTTACTACTAAAAAGTAGGCTGTTAATGAACTTGATGGCTTCAACAGCTCCCCACTGAATCTGTTCAGGGGTGGAATTTCATTTTGGAAAAATGTACACTTATTCCAACAACTTAACTTGAAAGCTTGCGGATTTACACGCTGTGTCTTCACTATTTGTGGACTCAGCGATTATCTAATAGTGCAGAAGGAAGTGGGGCCCTTGAGGGATCTATCTTTAAACCCAGAGGAAAAACTGTTTTCCATCAAAGAAACAGCAACAGCACCAGCAGCAGAAGTGGGAGCAGCTACTGATTATATACACAAGCACAGTGGCTGATAAGATAAGGACAGACATACCAATCCAGTGCCTGGCCTTTTCTGTGCAGCCCCTTTCCATAACAAGGTACTGGATGGGTCAACAAGGCCACTCTCAGAGTTAGGAAGGATGCAGCTTTGAACCAGTTGTGCTGTGTAACAATTCTGAAGTCTCATGAGCTGTAATCACTAAGCAGCCCTTGACATATACTCTCATAAGTTTTAACTTTCACCTGAGAAGACTGCATTTGTAGTTAAGAATGATAAACCATCATAAAGACCAGAGAGAAAAGCATGCTATTCTGAAGCTGAGAAGGTGGGAGGGGGCACCCATCATAGCTATTTCAAAAACACTGGCATAGCCAGTGGAATGTCCTAAAAAAGAAAAAACCACCAGTGTGCTGAGCAGCAGGCATTGAACTATTCATCCAAGGAAAACAACAACAACTGATGACAGATAAAATGGTGAGAACAGTAGAGAAACCCCCCCCCCCAAAGCAAAAGTTCATAACACCATGAACAAACTCCTAAGAGCAGGGGTGGAAATATCACAGTCCACTGCTCAAAATAGATACCAAGTTTTATGGACTGATGAGATGAAGATGAAGATGAAGAGACCCTACGCCTTCGGGTTGGGAAACGGGTTCTGACCATTGTTTGTGCCTACACACCTAGTGATGTCTCAGAGTCCCATTGACATGTCTTCTATAACAGAAGCAGAGCATGAGGACGAGGGGGGGGTGACTCGCCCATCACCAGGGCTGAGGTTGCAGATGTTGTTAAAAAACTCTTCTGTGGCAAGGCCCCGGGCGTGGATGAGATCTGACCTGAGTACCTCAAGGCTCTGGATGTTGTAGGGCTGTCCTGGTTGACATGTCTCTGCAATGTCGTGTGGAAGTTGGGGACCATACCCTTGGCATGGCAAACTGGGGTAGTGGTTCCCCTTTTTAAGAAGGGGGACCAGAGAGCGTGTTCCGATTATAGAGAGATCACACTCCTCAGCCTCCCTGGGAAGGTCTATGCTACTGGATAATGGAGAGGAGAGTCTGGCCTTTGGTCGAACCTCGGATTCAGGAGGAACAATGTTGTTTTCGTCCTGGTCATGGCGCATTGGGCCGGCTCTTCATCCTCTTGGCAATCCCTGAGGGTGCTTGGGAGTTCGCCCAACCAGTCTACATGTGTTTTGTGGACTTGGAGAAGGCGTTTGACCGCGTCAATCGTGGATTCTTGTGGGGGGGCTTCGGGAGTGTGGAATAGCGGGCTTCTTGCTACAAGCAGTCTGGTCTCTACACAACCATTGTGAGAGTTTGGTTCGTATTGCCAATAACCAGTCGAACTCTTTCCCAGTGAGAGTTCGACTCTGCCAGGGCTGCCCTTTGTCACCGATCCTGTTCATGATCTTTATGGACAGGATTTCTAGGCGCAGCCAGGGAATGGACGGTGTCATAGTTGGTGGCCATGGGATCTCGTCACTGCCGTTTGCAGATGGTGTGGTTCTGATGGCTCCATCAGGCAGTGACCTACAGGCCTTGCTAGGACGGTTTGTTACTGAGTGTGCGGCAGCTGGGATGAGGATCAGCACCTACAAGTCTGAGTCCATCGTACTCTGCTGGAAAAGGGTGGATTGCCCTCTCTGTGTTGGGGACAACGTCCTGCCCCAAGTGGAGGAGTTCAAGTATCTCGGGGTCCTATTCACGAGTGAGGGGAGGATGAAGTAGGAGATTGACAGACGGATTGGGGCAGCGTCTGCAGTGATGCGGACATTGTACCGATCTGTTGTGGTGAAGAGAGAGCCGAGCTATAAGGCAGAGCTTTCAATTTACCGGTCTATCTACGATCCTACCCTCACCTGTGGTCATGAACTTTGGGTAATGACCGAAAAGAACGGGATCGCGAGTACAAGCGGCTGAAATGAGCTTTCTCTGTAGGGTTGCTGGGCTCACCCTTAGAGATAGGGTGAGGAACTCAGTCATCCAGGAGGGGCTCAGAGTAGAGCTGCTGCGCCTCCACATCGAAAGCAGCCAGCTGATGTGGTTTGGGCATCTGATCAGGATGCCCCCTAGACGCCTCTCACTTCAGGTGTTTCGGGCACGTCCCTCTAGGAGGGGACCCCAGGGAAGACCCGGGAAACGCTGGAGAGATTATGTCTCCCCGCTGGCCTGGGAACACCTTGGTGTCCCCACTAAGGAGCTGGAGGAGGTGGCTGGGGAGAGGAAAGTCTGGGCTTCTCTGCTCAAACTGCTGTCTCCGCAACCTGGACACCCCGGAAAAGCGGTAGAAGACGAGACGAGATGAAGATTAACTTCTACCAAAGTGATGGAAAGGTCAAAATAATGGTAAAAAAGGGGTCTGCTCATGATCCTAAATATAAAAGCTCTTTTATGAAGCATGGTGGAGGTTGTGTCGTGGCTTGGATTTGCATGGTGGCTTCTTTAACAGGTTCAGTCATTATTATTGATGTTCAGAGAATGAATGCACAAGTCTAATAAATGTGTGATATTCTATGCTGCAAATACCAGGGAATAAAAGCTCAAACTGATTCCTCTTTTCATATTCACCTTTTGATCTCACGCACAAATATCTTCAAAACAAATTAATTGGCCTTGCTGTTGTAATACTTTTGTAAAGGATAGTAAGCATCTCTATATGAGCAGTCTTTTGTTGGTTTTTGATTGAACTTTTTTGCAGTGAAACTGTACTCTTGGAGCCCATAGCAATAACTTTGAATTCAGTAAAACAACAGCTAAAATCCTTCAGAAAACAGCAAGCTTTCCAAAATATCTAATTCTGCTAACCTGCTTTTAAAGGCTACAATAAGCATTCAGTGAAATATAATTTTAAGACAAAGTCCATGACTGTGTCTACATCAAGATGACAAGCACTTAAAGGAGCATTGCTAAAATGCTTCACAAATACAGTTACACTGATTGAAAAGGGACAGGAAGGAAAACCACACTTGGCCTTATCATTACCCTCCCAAAATACTTACACAAGACAACCCCTGTTTTCTCTGTAACAAATACATTTAAGAGATGAAAATACTCTTAGCATGGATGGCAAATCATTAAGAAATGCAACTGGGGGTGGGGAAAGAACCAGAGAAGGAATAAAAAGGGTGCAGAACAGAAAGAGAGGGAGAGGCAGTAGATAAAAGGGTATAGAAATGGCAGGATGGGACTTTATGGCAGAAGAAATGTATTTGACAAGTGACCTTTCTACCACATCAAGCCAGAACAATGGTCCATTATGTGCTATTGTACTCACTGCGTAATAAAGCGTTTTCTTAGCTGTAATGCTGACACAACTGACAAGACTACAGTGAAAGGCAGGAAGTACATGGAGGGAGAAGGTCCAGTGGGATAAGATGGCTGATGAAAGACCTTTTGGATTGATAACATAGGTATTTGGAAATCTTTTATGATTTAGCAATAACTAAGTGTAATCTGTTTTAAAGTCTGAAATAACAAACAATCCAGATACCAAGGAATTACAAGGATATTTTCAGAATCATACAGACCAAACAAAATGCACTGTACTTAGGCTGATGCTGTTACTCTTGAGCAAAAGTAGCAGTAGCAAGTTAGTGTCAAGGTCAAGGGAAGTTCACTGTGACAGATGACTTCATATACAACAAGCCTGTTGTATGGATTGAACTTGTGACCTCTGGAAACATGAATGCTGTTTAAAATGGTTACTGACATCAAAGTATGATTTGATTCTGTCTAAAGATGGTTACAGATGTCATTTTTTCAGTCACTACCCAGAGCTCATGGCCACATACTCCCGAAGTCCCCCCACGGGACATGCCAAGGGACACGGTTAAAATTCCTCTCCAAGTCGACAAAATGCACAGACTGGTTGGGCAAACTCCCATGCGCCATTAAAGGAGAGGATAAAGAACTGGTCCAGTGTTGAAAGCCACACTGATCTTCCTATATCTGAGGTTTGACTAACGGACTGACTTTCCTCCCCAGTACCCTTGTATAGAATTTTCTAAAGCCCCTGTCACACCATGTCAATTTAACAAGCATATGCTGGCGTAGGAAAAAATCTGCAAGTATGTCAATTACATTCTAGGAAGTTTTGTATGTGTTAAGAGCACACATAATTACGCCGGTCTATGAGGTAGTATGGCGAAGTTGCGGGAAAGTTTTGAGCATGCACTAAACCTCTGACACTTGCCCGCACATGGCTCTTACGTCTCGCATACGAGGACCATATTTTACAGGTACTTAATGCAATCAGAGCCTCACGTTAGTCATGTCCAAATATGTAGAGGTACCCAAAACATATTAATAACTATGAGTAACATGGTTTAACATACATGTAACATATATCAAACATATCTAAAATGCATATTGCCGTTTGTAGATGTATTTGACGTGATCCAGTCGAACTGAACATGTTTCCCACACAGCTGCTGGTTAATTGTATATGTAATGTGTTTAAGGGGAGTGGTATAAATGGGCTTCAAGGTGTGAATGCCAGCAGAACGCTAGCATATATGTTATGTATACGTCCATTTAACATCATTGTTCCAGCATTTTAAGGGAATCTGAATGCGTCGGCATACGCTTGTTAAATGGTCATGGTGTGACAGGGACTTTAGGGAGGCTGAAGAGGGCGACCCAGTAATTGGAGCACACACTCTGGTGCTCCCTCTTTTCAAAAAAGGGACACCACCCCAGATCTGCACGCCATGTTACAGAAGCATGTCAACCAAGACTGCCCTACAACATCCAGTGCCTTTAGGGATTTTGTTAAAAAGCTGAAATATATCAATATTGGCCAGTGCATTTGATATTACGATATAAATTTTATGATAGCACTGAACAGTTATTCCTGAATATTATCTTCTCTACAAATAATGACTAACAGTAACATTATCTGAACAGTCTGCCTGGATTTGTATGTCCGGCTTGAGGCTAGGGTCCTCTGAGACCCGAGACTTAAACCTGTGAGGAAATCCATTCATCTAGTCAATCACAGCTGGATTAACCATAGCCTCTGGCAGTGGTCAATCAATACCCTCTGCAGAGAGGTGCCGGAGCTCCTAGCAGAACCTCTGGAGAGCAGCTCCGCGAAACAGCTAACTGGATCGTTGTTTAACACCAAAGCAGCTACGGACTTACACATACTCAGTGGGACCTCCCTGTCAATATCAGTATATCTAAACAAGAAATGTTTGTGCTTTTGGAGTATTTAGGGATGAAACATGCTTGACTGAAGTTAGCCAAAAACCAAACAGTGTACAAAAGAATTAATGCACTATTCTAAGTAGTACTACAATCTTAACATACTACATCTACTCCATGCAAAAACTTTTTCTTACCATCATTAGACTACTTTTTCTCTTTCTCTCACACACACACACATATATATACACACACACACACACACACACACACACACACACACACACACACTCACACACACTCACACACTGTTGGGGAAAAACAATATTTTTCATCTTATTAAATCCATGTTAATACATTAAAAAATTCGTAAACTTCAGCAATATTTTGAGTCCAAGAAGCTTCACCTCTTGTCTGACATTTTGAAAAAAAATACAATTTAGTTTACTTTGAACCAGAATGTAATTATTTGCACCACCCATGTTCGTATATGGTCATGACTTGGTTTCAATAGTCCATGCTGTGTGAAATAAACACATGCGACTGTGACATTTAAAGACAAGAAATAACAGAGAATCCATGGGTTGGATTAACATACAAAAGGACCATTCTGAACTTTTAACTATATCCAGCATAACAACCAAATCATCTGACGTGGCCTTTGCGTTAACTTTATACCAATTAAAAATAAAGACTCATCCATTATCATATTATTGGACTATCTGCTCTGCAGGGGTAGAGAAAGACTACAAACCAAATTTCCATAACGAGCAACTGTGGGGAGTAATGACTCTTGCCCTACACCAAGAGCATGGGAATTAATTAGCTGGCAGGGCTGTAATGGCCTTGGCATTTATAAACTGCTCCCCACCAAAAAAAAAAGGGAAAACACACTGGCACTGTGCCTGTTTGACATTTCCTCTAGTGAAGAGAACCACATGGTTGCAGTAAGAAAAGGACTTGCCACTTGGGGGTGTTTGATTTTGGGTGCCCACCTAGTAAAATAAAATAAATCATAGGTTGTTCAGCTATCTACTTATTACTTAAAAACATAACCCACACAACAAAAAGGTTTATGTCATGACCTGTATTTTCTGTAGTGGTTTTTGAGCTCTCTTGGGCCTTTTGTATTTTCTGTTATCTGTATTTGCCTTCCTTGTTGAGTTCTCATTCCCTGCTTTGTGTACGTTAGTTTCCCAGTGTCTCCCTATCTGTGTGTTCCTGCCTTCCGTCAAGTGGTACTCATGTCTAGTTCTCTCTGTTCCTGTTTTAATTTGTAACCAGTCACGTCTTGTGTATTGTGTTCAGTTGACTTCCAGCCCTTGACTGGTGTCACCTGCGTTCCCGTCCCTCCTGTTGCCACTTGCCTCGTTAGTCTGTGTATTTATTCCCTTGCCTTTCTCTGCCCGTTGTCGCGTCGTCAATGTTGCTTCCCTGCCCGTGAGTGTGTTCCTCCCCTATTGAGTTTTGCTTGACGAAACCCTGGACTTAGTTATTTTTGTGTTGGTTAAATAAAGGCCTGTTTTAAGTATATTTTTCTGCCTCCAAGTCCTGCATTTGGGTCCACGCCTGCACACTCACACGGAACCGTGACAGTTTATTTACAAAGAACTGAGTTTATAAAATGCAGTAAAGGAGGATTCTGTCATTCAATTTTTTACACCACATTGAAAAATGAAGCCTGACTGGAATATCACTTTTTGGGCTGTGGAACTTCAGCTATAATCAAGATAATGGTAAAAAAGAGGGACCAAAATTTCCCTACAACAATGCATGAGATCGATAAAGTCATGCAGTAAGAGATTAAGTTATTGTTGCTAAAAATGGTTCTACAAGGTATTGCATCATGGGGTATACTTCATTTTTCACAAGACTGCATAGAGTCCCGTGAAAACTATTTTTCACATGACTGTACGTCAGTGTCACCATACATACACTGGGACCATAAATGTTTGTTTCCCCAGCTTGAACTGCCTACACTGAACCATTACCTGAGCTAAATCTTTTTAGATCTTAATTCAAGCATTTGAATTTTTTTTTTTGGACTCATGTCTACATACTTTTGACTATATGGTTTATATCAACTAATGGTATGGATAAAAAAGTAGCAAGAATGAGCGAACATAAACTGCCTTACCTTTCCTGCTCCATCCTCATCTTCATGGTCTCCTCCTCTGACACCTGTGTCTCCTCTGGCCTCCACTTGCTGGAGCCTTTACGGTCGATTTTTTCACCTGGTCGCTCATCTTTTCTGTGCTTCCCAAACCTGGAGCACAAAAACAAACATATTAATGTTACTATATTTTGTTCATACAACTATATCAGTAACTTGTGGAGAATAATAATAAATATAAACAGACAGGCTAGACTGAAAATCAGAGACCATGAAGCGATTTAAAAAAAAAAAAAAAAAGTCTAAATCAGTTCTTATGAGAAACAGCGGTGTATGTGAGAATCTTGACAATAACCCAGATTTTACCAATCCGGCTGAAAATAATGCCTGTAATGACAAAAACAACCTGCGGCTATGACTTAACAGTCGATCAAGCCCTCAAATGAAGCATTTCAAAAGTACCTCTCACATATTCAAACCCAATTCAGTTCTTTTAAAGTTGTGGAGAAGGCGTATATGCAGCCCATCACAGTAATTATATTCATAGGGAGGGAGTGACGCTTAACGAAATAGGAGGCACTGCAAAGATATTTCAGCATGATTGACTCAGTATAAAGCTGCAGCCTGTTGAAGAAATGACTTTGGCATCGCGCTCGCTTCCACAATGAACCACCATGATTATTCACAGGGAAATTGGTCCGCAGAGAATAGCTACGACTTCGAAAGAGACAACGCTGAGAGAAACCAAAGAGGTGTGTCTGTGTGTTAATGAAAGAGGTGGAAGACAGTGAACAAGGGAGGAAAAAATGAACAGGCACAAGAGAAACTCACTGAATGAACCATTAAGACCCAAAACTAAACTATGGTGAAGAACACAAAGACTGCCTTAAATAGAGTGAGTGAGTGAGTGAGTGAGTGAGTGAGTGTGTGTGTGTGTGAGAGTGTGTGTGTGTGTGTGTGTGTGTGTGTGTAAGCTTTTGAAGAAAGAAGGAATACTCACAGGATAAAAAGAAAACCAAAAGAAGTTAAAACCCCAAAAGTGGAGTGTGCTTAAAGAACAATGAGAAAGTGTAAACTGCCTGAACGTAAGTAAGGGAGAAAAGAAAAAAACTGAGATGAGAGGTATGTGAATATGTGGTTTGCATGGAAATCAATAAAGAAGAAAGAGAACTGAAAACAATAAAAGTAAATACAAAAGTAAATCAATGACAGAAACACACAAAGAACCAACAAAACAAGCAAATGAATCTGCAGATAAAACCCAGAGGTGAGAGTGTAGGAGTGAAACAGTGAGAAATAAAAAGAAGAAAACAGCAGTGAACAGGGAAAAGGTGAGATGGAAAAAGTAAAAGAATTCAAGCCTGAGAGAAAAAAAATACATCATGTGAAATTAAATATGAATTGTGTAATTTGCTGTGTAGAAAATAAAATACATTTAAAAAGATGTGAATAATGAAAAAGGTATGGAAATTATTTGCAGATGTGAATCAAATATCACATTTCACGTCAAAGGAATGTGAGAAATTAGGGAAAACAGTTACCACATTGACTAGAATTTTCCACAACTTTTTCTGTTTGTGGCATTTTCTAAGGAATTAGGTAGTCGCTGATATATCTTCCAAATATCTGTACCAATACTGACAGATGTTGGCCAATCAGGGCCGATTTTGTGCTGACTAAACATTCAAAGAAAATGCGATGAAGAGCTTAAAGACTTTAAAACGGTTATTTTTTTATGATGGAAACCTAAAAAGCAGAATATTAAAGACATAGCATCTCATCCGACTCATGAACCATTACAATTCACAGGCTATTGTAATGTGTGAAGCACAGAAAGAAAGTGAGAAATTTTCTCGTCATTCACGGGCTACATTGCACAAACTAATGAGAATTAAAATCCACTGAGTAGTCAAGGAAGCTCACAAAGATTCATATCCAGGACAACAGTACGAGTTCTTGACTGGTCTTAACTACCTGAAGAAATAAATCGCATGATGGCAATTATGAACATGGCGTTATAGATGACAGAGGGGCACATGCAGCCACTCATGTACATTATTTTTGATGCTGAGATGATCTGGACATGTGCAGAGGAGGGATAGTGGATACACTGGACAAAAGATGTTGAAGATGGAGCTGCTGTACAGCAGGAAAAGAGGACGACCACAGAGAAGGTTCATGGATGTAGTGAAGGAGGACATGCAGAGGGGTTGGTGTGACAGAAGCAGATGTAAAGGATAAAGTAATATGGAGGAAGACGATCCGCTGGGAGCAGCCATGAGAAGAAGGCGACTCATAAGGTGATCACTTTATGTAAGTTTAATCAACCAATACGCTAGGAGGAGTAGTGAATGTGATGAAAATGGAAAAGGATGATGTTGAGAACACTTTTGGTGCAGACTAATTAGATGATCACTGTGTGAAAGTTTCACTAAAATATGATTAGGAGGAGTGATCCTTGTGCATTTCAGATGGACAGACACCTCCCCATGGCATTAGCTCATCAGACCTTCAACTGAATGAGCTAAAAATTAGTTATTGCACTGATGACAATTTTCAATGACTTGTTCTTTTCTAGGAAATGGGGAATCACCAGTATATTGTCTAAATATCTCTACTGACAGTTGCTGATCAATCAGGGCTGATGTTTACATGCGTTACTTCACTGTCCTGACTAAATAGATAGATGGTCCTTTATTAGTCCCACAGTAGGGAAATTTGCATTGTATACACCACCAGTGGCAATCAAGTATTTCCAATGACAGTCATTCAGCTGTAAAAAAATGCATAAGAAAGTGCATTTATACACAATTTAAATAAGATAAAAAGGCAGCAAAAACTATATCCTCTAATGGTACTTTAAAAATAAACAACTAAAATGAAATATAAAGTAAAATGCTCAAAGATTTAATTGATTATGATGACATTTTGGAGACATAAAGAGCAAAAACAAAATGAATGTGTATTATCATTTTAAACATGGGTATTGGCCAAAAATTTCACTACTGAAATATATCTACAGTATGAGGAAATTCTACCATGCCCTACTTTGGATGTAATCACAGATGTAGTACTTTACAAGGAAATGGATCAAAAGGATGGATTAAGTGATGCAGAAGTTGTGAGCTAAAGCCCATGGGAATAGCTGAATCTCATTTAGCACCACAACATGTGCGTCAGAAAGGCTTTATAAACAAATAAAATAATCCACCAAGTTACATACTGGTAAACAAAGGGTCTGATGAGCTGACCGTATGAAATGGCTCTTGCTTTGAGTTTGGCCCATTTGTGCTCTCTCTCTTGTTTCCTTTCAACTCTATCTGATATCCAATGCAGACAAGAAAAAAAGCCTCAGAAATTAGCTTTTCATTCACACATTGTCTGCTCAACTTTCCCTTTATCACCTGAATGCCATGCCAAGTACTAACCCACCAACAAGAACATATACAGATGCCATGGAGGGTAAACAGAGAAAAACCAAGAGATAGGAACAAGGAGGAAAAACTGCAGTAGGATGGGGGAGGGGCGGAGACTAAGGGCCATTACTTGATTAATTTAACCGCGGCTGTCTGAAATGCTCAGAGTGACAGCCCGCCGTTAATGCTAAGAGCAGGAGCGATCTATCACGGTGAGAGACGGTTGACACTTTCTCCACATCACTAACTTTCATTAACAGCCCCTTTAAAAAACAGCCTTGTCATATACACCCTTACATGCGCAAACACCCACACAGTATGATTTATGACTGAAAAGGAAAACTTTGAGGAGGAGACAGAGTATTAAGCATGACACTAGGGCTTTTAATCATCTTATATTCCAGGCACAGTTAGGCCCGCCTTGTCTTGTAAGGGCGACAGCATCGATAAAGAGGCTTTGACTGGTTTCTGCGGTTTGAAAAGATCACTTCAAAATGTCAGGGATTCAGTTGATTCAATTCAGCAGACCACCCGGGTGTCACCACTAATCCCTTTAATAGTACAAAAAGTGAAAACAAGTTTTGGGTAGCATACATGGTCAGATCTGCAGAGAGCAGAACAGCAACTTTTAATTGCCAACCAACTTGTTTTTGATTTTGCTGGGACAGAGACACACCCCCACCAACACGTTGGTCGAGAGCAAAACAGGTCAACAACCACTGGATGGACTTTACCCACCCAGTAACTTTAGTGATGACCTTATTTAATGCCAACCACAGGTCACAGCTCCTCACTGTAGTTCATGATAAGATAAAGCTAAAATAATGCCCATCAAGCTGATGCGTACTTTTACTTTTTAACTATTGTGTTGCTTGTGTCTGGTGTTACACCAAGGCCATAATTTGATTCTCTCCAGTTAGCTCTACAGTTTCCATCCGTTCAACTTTTTTGCCCCCTGGTGTGAAACAAGCAATAAAATTCATCTCTCTACTGGCGGTATCTCATCTGCATTTTTCAGTCATTTAAATTCACTCAATGATGGAACCAATGCACTGTTTTATAATATTTCATCATTGGACTCATATACTGAGTCTGCCAAATGGCTCACATTTGTCTTGCACTTTACATGGATGAACCATAGACTGCTTATTACTGATCAATGAAGGCCACCAAGATGTGGCCCACTGGTTTGTGGGCTCTACATTTTGAAACTTGATTTTCTTAATCATAGATTTTGAAACCAGGAATGCCCATATTTGGATGAGAGGGTGGAATGTCAAGTTATCACCTAATGCAATTAGACCTACAGAATGTATGGGCATGTCACAGACACATAACTGAGAATTAATGCTAATGCAAATAACATTTCACTCACCAAAACTTGAGTGCAGAGTTTCAGATGTCAAAGAGCTGTTAGTTCAATTAACAGCACAGCAAGCCATGTTATTTGACAGGTAATAAAAAAAGGCAGCCACACCAGATAACTTCAGGCCTTAATATAAATTACAATGGGAAATGATCTACACTGTACCATTTTTATACTAGACATTTATTTCTGCTTTAAAGTTGAGTAATTTAACATGAGACTCTATGGGCATTAACTCCTTTGTTGAGGCAGCCCCAAGTGGACATTCTAGGTACTGCAATTTTAAGCCCTTCTATGCTGGCTTTTTTTTTCAGTCCTGCAGGTTGCAGCATTACAACCACAGGATCTACACTATACTTGAAAGCTTTTTTACTTTCATTTTAAGAGTGTAAACACAATCACTGTATTGTAGTCACCAACTCTCAGTGCTTTATGTGAATGCCTCTAAGCACTGAAAATCCTGCCGCTGCTTTCCTAACACTACTCATGCTGCATCTCTGGCATTGGTGTAGTGTCGCAGGGTTGAGAGCCATGTCTTAATTTGCAGGAATAGCTGGTATTACATGCAATACATAACAATGAGCACAATACTACCTGCAGCTAAGACTAAAAGAATCACAATTAAGAGCATTTCATCTTGCAGAGAGCAAAATAACAGAGCATGGTGCATTGACATCCCTTCACCCGTGACTAATCTCTCCTCATCACAATACGAGCCTTCTCTAAGTTTAAGCTTATTCACTTATTCGTGACGGGAACGCACAAAAATACACTACAACTACTGCAAAATTAGTGCAGCTAGCCCTCAAATTTCTGGGCAACGAGCATGTTTGCAGATGCCAAGCCCATAGACTGGGTGTTGCTTCTGAGTCCAAGTGATGATCATAGAGGGAGAGACAGAGAGGGGAGAGGGAAAGCTACAGTTGGCAGGCTGCACTGTTGGCAGAGGTTGATGGTAATGATGCTTTGATTGGGACTGAGTGTGAGGCCTTCGAGACATGAGAGGGTCAGGCAGTGGCAACTCTGTTGATCACACGCAGACACACACATAGTCCTCTGACTTGTACAGGCCTTCCACTCCTGAGCCACCCCTCCTACATGCTAACACACATCAAAGTACGAGCTCCCTGACACTTGTGCACCATAAAACCTTCACTAACAGACCCTCGCTCGCTCAAACACATGACACTCAACGGGAGCACTTAACACACTGTAGAGCCCCTCTTGGGGTTCAGCATGCTCACAACCCATTTCAAAGTGTAACAGGGGCACACTTTATGCACTTTTAAAAAACTATGTCATTGTTTTCAACGCACAGAGGCTTGGCCTGAAGTTCTGTCATGACATGCTGGCACTGACAAACATAACATGTAAATAATTTTTTCCCCTTTTAGCAACATAATTGCTGAGGTGTTTGTTAAACTGTAGCTCCCACATATCACCTGTAAATCACACAATGTGGCTGTTAATGATTCCTTAATGCTTATTTTGTAATCTAGATGTTGTACTTTATTAGGTTCTCTTTTAAAGCACACTCAAAAACAAAACAAAACAAAAGCAAAAGACTACAGATGAACTTTTTTTTTGCCTTGTTCATCAATTCACAATCAATATTAATATTTTGGATTAGGTCTCATCCTGGTTAATTTCTCTAATTAAACAAACAATGGGGTAAATAATACAATTATTCATTCTCCTCTCAGCTAGGATACTTTCTCACCCAATGGTCTGAATTACAGAATACAGATCCTACAACCTCATCATTAGAAACTAGCTCCCAGCAGTTGCTTTGCAACCATTAAAGATATATCCCCAAAAAGCCCCAATTATTTCATGAATATTGACCTGACCCGACTCCACTTCACGTGACGTGAGACTAGATGCCATATTCAATTTGCTCCTTTTTTAATACAAACTATAAGACAATGGCGGCAGATGTAACATGGGGTCACCATCAAGGTATAGGATCTCAAGATCAATTAAATTTTTTTGTGAATATATGTGGATATATATGGCTAGAAATTTGGATTTTTTTTTTTTTACTAGTTTCATCTGCAGCTCCAGCAGACTGCAATGGTGGCAGACACAACATGGTGTGAACCATGAATGTGTAAGATACATGACCAAATTGGTCTTTATTTTGAGCAGATCAGACAAATAATCACAGTGATGTGGCTAAAAATGTATGGAAAAAACAGATAATGCCACCTAGTGGCAAATCCATATTTTCAAAACTCAAAATCCTGCGTCAAATAGTTTTGTGCTATCACGATGACATGAAGGATTTGTGGCAGTGTCCACCATATCCCTGCTTTTTTGGGATACAATTACTTATAATTACAGGCTTACGTTCAAAAAACAAATGTCTTGATCAGTTTAGAAAAACTGCTACTCTTTTCATTTCAGACGGATATGAAAACATGTTGGAATGCAAGAAAAAAATAACTGGCACCCTCAAAACTTGAACTTCTTCAGGAGCTGGCTCCAATCTTCAGTTTGTTTTATCAGTGCTGATGCAATACTTTCTGGGATGCATTCTTTAAATTGAGTATGAGGTCCAGACTACACACACACGCACAGATGGACTGACTATATCTCACATCGTTATCTTGGAGCACACAGCTGTCTTGGCCAGTAAACACTGGGCGCAGATCAAACAAGCAGTCAGACTGAGTTTTTAATGGAGCAGATCTGATGTGGGCAATACTGAGCCAATCAGAACAGCATAACACTGATGTTTTGACAATGCACACCCATCATTATCATATAGGAGGAGAACAGGGAAGCTAGATCTTAGGTCTGTGTGTATGGATGTGTGCGTATGACTGTGTAGGACAGAAGATCACTGCAGTGTGCAGTTGTCTGTGACCAAATTGTGGGAGTTAGTTTCCCTGTAAATTTAAATCCAAAATCCTGCATGTATGTGTAGCTTGTATACTTCTGTAAACCCCATTTCAGTGTTTACAAACCATATATATTTATGTTTGTGTATGTTCCAACTAATTATTTCAGGCTGTATACAAATATGAATTATTTACAGTATTTGTCCATGTGTGTCTCAGTGTCATGTGTGTTTGTATGTGACCCCAGACTCTTCCATTTTTTTCTCAGCTCCTCTAAATACAAACTGTTCTTAACAGAAGCGGCGCCACCCTTTAGACACAGAGTCCTGCTAACTTTAACCCTGCAGAGCAATACACATTTTATGGACATGGGCCACACCTCTGAAAAATTTAAATCAGGTGTTTCATTCAGTTCCATGGCCACAGGTGTAGAAATTCAAGCAACAGCCAGCTAGCTTGGTTTGCATGTTCTCCCCATGCTTGTGTGGGTTCTTTCCGGGTGACTGGGCTTCCTCCCACAGTTCAAAGATATGCAAAGGGCCCTAGGTTAATTGGTGATTCTAAATTGACTGTAAGTATGAATGAGCGCGTGAACGGTTGTCTCTGTATTGGCTCTGCGACAGGCTGGCAACCTGTCCTGAGTGTACCCTGCCCTTCACCCTATGACAGCTGGGATAGGCTCCAGTGCCCCCCATGGCCCCTAAATTGGATAAGTGGAAGAAGATGAATGAATGTCTTGGGGCCCTTAGTTCCAGTGAATAGAAATCTTAATGAGTCAGCTAACCAAGACAATTCTATGCTTCTGACTTGCAAAACTGTTCCCTTTGTTGCTCCAGCACGACTGTGCCCCTGTGCACAAGCAAGGGCCATAAAGACATGATTGGATGAGTTTGGTGTGGAAGATCTTGACTGGCCTGCACAGAGCCCTGACCTCAACATCAGACAGCTCAATACTCAGGGACTGGACTGGAAAAACATACACAAGCACACACTAAAACCTAGCGTCCTCTAGGGTGCGGAAAAGACGCGGAATGAAAATTTAGTAAATCTGTAACCTCTCCACATATTCTTGAAAGCTTCCCTTCACTGTCTTTATCATTCCTGAACACTTCCCGGCGTTTCTGCGCCTTCGGGAGAGGGCAAAATTTCCACGTCGAAATTTTAGACTTGACCAAAATTTGGACGCGGAAATGAACTTCCTGACACTTTCGGCAACTTGTCTGCATTGTCGTGCGGACATCCCGCCTTTCCATAACACTTCTGCCTCTTCTGCAAATGCACCCGAAAGCCTCAGTAGTCCCTGATGACAACCAGTAGGGCAACCAGAACTGAGAATAGTGAACTGTGCTTTCATTTCTGTGAATGATGAACATTATGCAGGGATATTTTGTGACAGAACTGTGGTGTACTTTC
>VUQH01087776.1:0-18975 GCA_015106775.1 Etroplus canarensis
CACTGCCCTCTCTCCTAGACATCTCCATACCTCCACAGGTATGTCATCTTGACCAACTGCCTTTCCACTCTTCATCCTCTTCATTGCTGCCCTAACTTCCTCCTTACTAATACTCTGCACTTCCTGATTCACCATCTTCCCTCTCTCTGCCCTCCCCTCTCTCTCATTTTCATCATTCATCAGCTCCTCAAAGTACTCTTTCCATCTTCTCAACACACTTTCTTCACTCGTTAAATCATTTCAACTACATATAAATACACAGTGAAATAATTTAGCGTTCCCCCAGGACAGGATCATGTAAAGCTACTCTGATTTTAAACACTGCAGGCTTCATATTCAAATAAAATTCACTGATGCTGATAATATCTGTGATAGTCCAATATTAACTGATAATTTCCACTGTGTCATATATGTAGTTCTGCTGATACATTTTTGGACAATGACAGATTTTTAAAAATTTTTTTTGTAATCTTGCCTCCGTACACCACCACAGTGGATTTTAAACCCAACTGTCAAAATATGATTGAAGTGCAGATTTTCAGCTTGAATTCAAGGGGTTTGATAAAGGAAGGCCACTAACTATTGAGCCATATTTTCAGAGGCTCAAAAGGAATTAGACAAACTAACGTAATTTTAAATATATGGCCTGTTTTTAATACTTCGATAAAAATCCTGAAGTTTAGAAGCCAAATGCCGCTTGCTCCATTGAGATGTTCTTCCAGGTCTTTATTTCAGTTGCTGTTCGTTTGTGGGTCTCTATCCATTTGCAATGTGTAGCACCGTCCAATCAGTTTTGCGGCATTTGGTTGAATCTGAGCAGAGAGTGTATCCCTGTAGACATCAAAATCCATCCTGGTACTTCTACACAGCCATCAAAAAACACTAGTGACCCAGTTCCACTGGCAGCCATATGTGCCAAAGCAATAACATTGCCATACGGGGGCCATAAGTTGTAGGTAAGTTTTGTAATTGTTCACACGTTACTTGTAAGTTACTCATAAGTGGAAATACGTGGAGATAATGTTTAGCGTACCCAAAACTTATCACTAACCTATGAGTAACATGCTTTGAACCTATGCGTAACTTATAGTCAACTTATCTCCAACACATATTGACGTGTGTAGATGTATTTGACGTGTTCTGGACGACCACAGCACTTATGCCCCTGTCACACCTTGATGATTTAACGAGCGTATGTCCATGTATGAAAAAATGTGCAAATACGCTGGTGTCCATCGAATAAGTTATTGGTAAGTTTTGTGTAAGTTAAGAGCACGCTGAAGTACGCCAGTTTATATTGTAGTACGGTGAGGTCACCGGAAAATTTTGAGCGTGCACAAGATTTTTGACGTATGCCAGCGTATGGCTCATACGGCCCATATTTGCGAGCCATATGTTGCAGGTACCTTATGCATACTGTGACTCGCATTACTAATAGATCAAAATACGTAGCGATAATGTCTAGAGCAGGGGTCCCCAATCCCCAGTCCGTGGACCGGTACCGGTCCGTGGACCATTTGGTGCCAGGCCGCAACGAAAAAATTTCGTGGTGAAATGTTAGCTATTTTTTTTCTTCTTCCGGATCTTATTTTGAAAAATGACTGTTTCCGCCCTCGCCTCACTACCCACACTTCACTCTGGAATGCGTTTCATGCATCAGCAACACAAGCTAACCCTTGAAATAAAATGAGCCAAAAATAAAATTCACTGAAGAGCTTTTTCGGGACAGAACGGGCAAAGGATTATTAGCAACACGACGGGACTGGAAGTACACACTGCGCAGGTCACGTACAGTACCTTCTCTGTATAAAGTGTAAATGTTGCATTCAGATTACAGACAATGAACTATGAAGGTTTTTGTTATTGGAGCCACTGCCCGGTCCGCGGAAAAATTTTAATGCATGAAACCGGTCCCTGGTACAAAAAAGGTTGGGGACCACTGACCAAGAGCCTGTGTGGGAAGTGAAGTGCACTGTTGGTGATAATCCTACATGCGTGCATTCAAACAGGCAGAAACTTTCACATAAAGCATAGTTAGGCCAAAAATGTTCTCAAGTAAAGTGTTTTCACTTAAGCTTATTATAACCTCTTCTTTTAGAAGGACAAATATTTTAGTTTAACAGGTGAAACAGCTGATCAACACGTCAGATCATGGGACGCTTCTGAGGAAGACTACAGATGAAGGCAGTCGAAACTTGTCAAGGTAACAACACCTTAAAATATTTGTCTGTCTATTAGAAGAAGTTATAATAAAACATGGTCATTTGATCCCTTAATCTGGGTATAAACTGTGAAACTTTGGGCTGTTTCTAATGGGAAAAACCGTGGTAATATCAGTTTGGTCTTGACTCCTGTCTTGGTCTGACACGGCACAGCAGGAGAGGTTTGAAGTCAACCGCTGTAATGGTCTAGTGACCAAAGATAACCTCGGGCATAATTCTGCCTGCCAGAACTTCAGGATGACCGTCTCACAGTGTGATTGCTGTTACGGCCTACAGCTTGCTGCAGTGGCTGTGTCTCAGGAGGTGTAGTGCGTCGTCCCAGAGTCGGAAGGTTGGTGGTTCGAACCCCAGCTCTTCAAGTATATGCGCCAAGCTGTCTTTGAGCAAGACACTGGACCCCAGATTGCTCCCAGTGTATCCATCAGGGTGTGAATGTGTATGATGGGTAAAATACATTTAAAGGTATTGACTGAAGTGCTGTGTGAATGTCTATTGGAGTAGAAAGGCACTCCATATAAGCACCAGTCCATTTATATCTGTTAACCGACCAATAGGACTGCAACATGAAATGATGCCTATGTGCAGAATAAGCGGAAGCAAAAGATGCCGAATGAAATGTTTGGGATTCCAACAAAGGAGAAACTTTTAGCTGAGTTGTGGCGGCAGAAGCCCTGCTTTCATGATGCGTCACTTAGGTCTGTACCAAGGGGGAGGCATCAGTCCATCCGTTTTCTTAATCCCTTATGCCTGTGAGAGGCAGGGTACGCATTGGACATGCCGCCAGTCTATTACAGGGCTAACACAGAGAGACGTACAGCCATTCCCACCGAGGGCCAATCTAAAATCCTCAGTTATGATAACACGCATGTCTTTAGACTGTGGAGAGAACCCACGCAGGCAGAAAGAGAAGCTAAAAGCTTTATAGAGGAAGGCCCTAGCCGGCCAGTGGATTCACACCCAGAACCTTCTCGCTGTGATGCAACAGCACTCACTATTGCACCACTGTTCCACCCAAAGGGGAAGCACCATAGAAAAGAAAAACTACGTTCAAAGAGATAAAGCTATGTGTTGCCGCCTTTCAGTAGGCATTATCCTCCTACAGCCAAGCTTTGGAGGTCAATGCCAAAACTTACGACTGATGTCATCACACAGTCTGTACTAACGGAGCCTGTATAAGCAGTGCTTTAATTGGATATTTTATCCTTTTTTTAAAAACTTGGCTAAATGCTTACTTTAAACGTTTCACCATAAAGAATTTTTTCATATATTTAGCTCGGTTTTAAATCGAGGTCATGGAGAAGACCGTGAATATTCTTGTTTGAAACAGCATTTGACTCTAACCTTAAACTACTTATCAAGGCAGGCAGCCACCAAAAGTTTTTAGGAGCTCATACTCTGCAGCCAAGACTCAGATACAAGCAGTTTCCATTCCAACTTTTTTCAGCTGTAACAAGATTACTTTGCAGGCTTACTTACCAGCAGGGAGCACAGGCAGGCACACATCCAGCGCGTTTGCAGGTGTATGACCCCAAGTTGTGATCTGGAAGACTTAAAAACTGCCTATGCTTCTTAAATGACTGATGATGATACTGGTGATTTGCAAAATACAGCAAAGCATTTGGCACAGGACTTGACTGTTGCAGAATCTTTTATTATCCTCCATTTTAAGGAAGATTCTTACTGATTCCCAATTGGCGGCATGAGCAATGAGTTGCTGGTCTGTTCAAGTTGTTTTAATAAAGGTGTCTCCTGATTAAGTAATGAATGTCATGTTGTTAAGGGCCCTGAGGGTGGCATCTTTTATGTCTTCTTCCTTTTTTGGCTACAGAACAGTGTGGCCATATGGACAGCAGTGCTGGGCAATCCATTTTTGAGTTTAAGACAAAAATATCTGGGCAACTGTGAGGTAGATTGCCATGAAATGTCACACAGGCATTGGTTTGTTCGCAGACATTGACTTCCCTTGGTGCTTCTGCTTGTACCACCAGGAGGTAGACAGTTTTGGTTTTTACTGAAATACCAAAAGAAATCTGACACACACACATTTACGGTCCCTCAGAGGATGGATCATTAAATTTTTTTGAGCAGTTATCTTTTCATTTGGTGTCATTCATTCACCTCCTAAAAACTGAACTCTTTATTTGGGGAGGATGCCAACTTTGCAACAAGTCAGTTTGTGAAAATTGTTTCCTCCTAGATATTCCACAATCTCCTATGAGTGGTACGACTGAGACGTGAAAACATTTAGAGACCACAGCAACTCAGTCACGATTCCGTTTCTGGCAGTCTGATGGACAAGTCTGGGTTTGGAGAATGCCAGGGAGATGTTACGTTCATGAATGCATTGAGCCAATTATAAAGTTTTGTGGATGACGACTAATGCTACGGGCTTGTTTTTTCTGGGGTTTCTCTTAGTTCCGGTGAAAGGAACTATCAAGGCAAAGTATCTAATCTTCTAATTTTGAGGGAACACTTTGCAGAAGGCCCTTTTCTGTTCCATCCTGATGGTGCCTCAGTACACAAAGCATGTTCCATAAAGACTGGATGAATCTGGTGTGGAAGAAATTGACTGGCCCACACGGAGCCCTGTCCTCAACCCTACTGAACACATTTGGGTTGACTTAGAACTGTGATTGCAAGCAACTTATCATGGAATGTCAGCATCTGTTTATACAAGAATTACCTTGTTGCAGGTTACCTCCCTAAACAAATGATATCTGATCTGTCTGATATCTGACAGGATTGTCAGACCTTCACAATTTTACTCTTAGTTTAGACCTGTTTGTGTCTCGAGATCTTTTTAAATAAAAAGAAGATGAGAGTCATGACAGCTAGGATAGGCTCCAGCACACCCCGCGACCCTGAACTGAATGAAGCAGATGATGAATGAATGAATGAATGAATGGTTTCAACAGCATTTTATGCATATATATTGTTCCTTTCAGTATCAGATCTTCACATGTTTGTCTTTTAGCTTGTGCAGTGGAGAGGGAAAGTGAACACTGCTTTTCTTTAATTACAGCATTCAGTCTTTTTGGCAATATTTGCTCACTTTTCCCCACAAAAGTGCTCCAAATCTGTCAGATTGTGTGGGCATCTCTTGTGCACTGCCCTCTTAAGGTCACTCCACAGATTTTCAGTTGGATTTAGGTCTGGACTCTGGCTGGGTCACTCAGGAGCTTTCATGTTCTTCTGGTGAAGCCATTCTTTTGTTCATTTGGATGCATGCTTAGGGTCACTGTCATGCTTCAGATTTCTAGCAGACATCTAAAGGTTTTGGGCATAAATTGACTAGTAAGTCCTTTCACCCTGACTAAAGCTCCATTTCCAGCTGAAGAAAATCAACCCCGGAGCACGTAATGACGCTGCCACCACCATGCTTCACTGTGGGTAGGGTGTTCTTCTGGTCAGTATTGTTTTTGTGCCAAACCTACTTTTTGGAATTGGAAAAAAATAAGTGTAAAAGTGTAAAAAGTATTAAAAAAAATAAGCAAAACTGATCTAGCTCTTTCAGTTTGGATGGGTTCTGCCTGTGTACAGCAATTTTTGCCACAGATTCTAAATTGGATTGAGGCCTGGGCTTTGACTAGACCTTTTTAAACATATTAACACATTTCCCCTTAAACCACTCGAGTGTTGCTTTAGCAGCATGCTAAGGGTCATTGTCCTGCCTGAAGGTGAACCTTTGTCCCAGTCCCAAGACTGAAACAGGTTTTCCTCAAGCATTTCCCTGTTTTTAGCAACATAAATCATTCTGACCAGTGTCCCAGTCCTTGCTGATGAAAAACATCCCCACAGCATGACGCTGCCGCCACCGTGCTTCACTGTGAGGATAGTATTCTTGGGGTGATGAGAACTGTTGGGCATAGTGTTTTCCTTGATGGTCAAAAAAGTTTAGTTTTAGTTTCATCTGACCAGAGGACCTTCTTCCATATGTTCGTGGAGTCTCTCGCATGTCTTTTGGCCAACTATAAATGGACTCTCTTCTTTTTTCTGTAAGCAATGGCTTCTTTCTAACCACCCACAAAGCCCAGCTGTGTGGAATGTACAGCTTATAGTGGTCCTATGGACAGATACAGCAGTCTCTGCTGTGGAGCTTTCCGTCTTCTTCATGGTTGCCTTTGGTCTCTTTGTTGCCCCTCTGATTAATGCCCTCCTTGCCAGGTGAGTTTTGGTGGACGGCCCTCTCTAGGCAGGTTTGCTGTGGTTCCATATTCGTTCCATTTTGTGATGATGGATTCAGGGGAGCTCTGTGAGGTTTTAAAGTTGCAGATATTTTCTTAAAGCCCAATGCTGATTTGTACTTCTTCACAACTTTATCCCTGAGCTGTTTGGAGAGCTCCTTCATGGTGTGTTTTGCTTGGTGGAGCCTGTTGATCAGTGGTGTTGCAGACTCTGCAGCCTTTCAGAACAGATGTGTATATACTTAGATCATGTGACACAGACTGTACTCAGGTGGACCTTATTTAACTAACTATGTGAATTCTGAAGGTCACTGGTGGCACCACGTCTTATTTAGGGGCTTCATAGCAACGAGGGGGAATACATGTGCAGGCACCACTGTTTTTTATTAGATATTTTTAGTTTTTTTTAATATTTCTCTTTCCTGATTTGGACTATTTTGTGTAAACATTTTGGATTTAAGAAAGAATCCACTTAAATTTCAGGTTGTAAGACATAAAAATACAAAAAAACCACCAAGAGGACTGAATATTTTTGAAAGACGCTGTAGGAAAAAGCTTGAAACTGGTATTTTACCACGGGTACGTTCACTTTCCATATCAACTGTATGTATGTTAGTTTACTGCAGAAGTGAGAAATTGCTTCTAAACTTCCCTTTGGATTCCAAGGTGAAATGGGACCGTAAAACAAAGCCTATTTTTCTTTTTCCATGAAATTTAAAAAAAAAAATGTATTGGCACATCTTTAACAAATCCACAACTACAATGAATAAATATATGGATAAATATTCCAACCGTTTGTTCCTTCCCAGCAAATGTTTTTGTTTATAGTCGTTGTATCTGGAGCTTTGAGAGCTTAAATACGAGTTCAGTGACTGGCAGGCTGAAGTGAGAAACGCGTGTGGGGATTACTAACTATTAAAACAAGAGGGAGACTTTTTTTCATGTGGAAATCCAAAATAAACAAAGCCCAAACAGCTTCCAACAGCAATATCCTCAGAGAGCATGAATTATCATCAAATGTGCGAGTCCACGTTGGTTCGCCGCGGAGTTTGCCCTTGTGTTCAGCAGATCCCGCAAAGGTGCAAGAATGCATTGCTTTACTCAGAGTGTACAGTGTGACAGCTGGACGGAGCTTCGGAGAAAAGGAAAGCCGCCGCGTCCCAATGTAAGATGACACGGTGCTCATTTGCTTCAGAGGTGAGAAATACTCAGGGCCATGGTGCTGCATGACCTTGGCAGTTGTGGCCCCAGGGAGAAGTGAATTAATAGCTGACCTTTAGATTGCATCCTCTACAGTACTCTATTCTCTTTGCTTTCCCAGGCAAGTTTAGTTTTCGTACAGTACAGTAGTCTAACATAATGAGCTTTTTGATCACGGTCCATTTACTAACACAGGTTCGCAGTGTAAGTGGAAGTTGTAATGTAAGTGGATATTAAGCAGGTATGAAGTGCATCAATAAATAAAGAAAAAAAAAAAAAAGATGAGGCACGCTGTAATATAGAAGCTGTTTATGCCATAGAAAAAGGTCCAAATGAAAAGAACGTACACAAATGCCAATTTATTACCACGCTGGCATCTTAATTAGCTCTAAACACAAAGTGCTGTTCAGGCTGATGGGAAGAACATTGCTTTTGCAGGCAAATGGAACAAAATGGGTTAAACTGATGAACCAAAATATGGAAAGAAAGTCAGAATGAAAGGGAGATTATATGAAATAATGTAGAAAGGCGCTTTAATATGAGCAATGAAGAATAAATAAATCAAATTCTGTACGTTCCGGATTTCATTCCATATATTGAGTTTTGAGTCGTAATGCACAGAATGAAACTTGCATGTATGGAATTCAGCGTTCAGTCTGTATGTTAAAATGTCTTGTGATATATTAAAGAGAGAATACATGAAATGAAAGTCACAGTGCACAATGTTGCAATACATGGACTTACAGTAAGAACATTTACACACATACACTGTATTTTTATATAGTGTATTCTGTGTAAACTATACAGAATACAGTGTATGGACATAGCTACTGGGCTTTGTACACATCACATTTAGAGGAGTTTTCATGACATCCCATTCTAAATCCATAGGCATTAATACGGAGTCGGTCCGTCCTTTGCAGCTATAACAGCTTCCACACTTCGGGGAAGGCTTTCTATAAGATTTTGGAGTGTCTCTGTGGGAATTTTTTTGCCCATTCATCCAGAAGAGCATTTGAGAGGTCAGACACTGACGTTGGATAACATGCCGCTCACGTGTTCTGTTCTGGTTCATCCCAAAGATGTTCAGTGGCGTTGAGGTCAGGGCTCTGTGCGGGCCAGTCAAGTTCTTCCACACTAAAGTCATCCAACCATACCTTTATGAAGCTTGCTTTTTGCACTGGGGCACAGTCATAACTGAACATAAAAGGGTCTTCCCCAAACTGTTCCCACAAAGTTGGAAGCACAGAATTGTACAAAATGTCTTGGTAAGCTGAAGCATTAAGCTTACTGAGGTATTCCTCCTATGCTTGGCATTGTGCTTGGTGATGTAAGACTTGCATGCAGCTGCTTGGCCATGGAAACCCATGTCATGAAGCACCTGGTGCACAGTTTATTTGCTGATGTTAACACCAGAAGATTTCTGGAAGTCTGCAGTTACTGAGCGAGCAGAATGTTGATGACATTTATGTGCTATGCGTCTTTGCCCTCAGCAATCCTCGCTCTGTAACTTTATGGTTAAGTTGCTGCGGTTCCTAAAAACATTCAATTTCCAACTATACCACTTACAGTTGATTGTGGAATATTTAGGAGGGAAGAAAAGACTTGTTGCAGCATCCTATAACAGAATCACACTCAAATTTAGCGAGCTCTTTAGAAAGATCGTAAAGCATGTCTGCACGCAACCTAAATTCAGTGATTAAGCGGTGTGGCCCCATGATTTTATCCACATATTGTTCTTTTTTTTTTTTTACAACCCGGGTCATCCCCCTGAGGTTTGGGAACAGCGATCGGCTGCACAGAATTTCCAGACTATTGATCCAACCACTATTTCTGCCTGGAGTTGGAGGGACTGACAGACGTTGCTACTCGCACAGATCTTAAAAATCTGTGTACGGCACTGGATCACCTTTTATGTAAGTCCTTGTTTCAGCCCGTCTATTCTGACGCTGTGCAAGAGAACGGGTTGAAATGCTGGACCATGAGGTAAAAGTGACACCATGTCAAGCTTTATCCTGAGCTGCCCAAGAAATCTGGTAAAGCTGATTAAAAGCTTAAAAGGAGCCCGGCTAAATTTCTAAATATAAAGCATGACTCCATCCACAACTTCATGATTTAGGCCTATTGCAGAAGCCATTCTGCTTCGGCTGTTTTTACAAGCTGTACTGTACTAAAGACATCAACCTACGTCTAATACTGGGGGAAAAAGATTCTGCCTTTTTCAATCTGGATATGTTGCACAAAGAATATATTCATATTTGTTTGCATCTCTAACCTTATGGATCAGAGCGCCAACGCCCCTGTGATTTGCCTGTTTTCCCCCTCTTTCCTGTTGCAAGTTTGGCTCCTCGTGGCCAACGCCACGCCATAATGCTTCTGTCACTCACAACGTTGATTCGATTTGCTCTCAGTTCCCGCTGTCTGGATGCCAAGGGTAATAAAAAGGACTCGCATCCGCCAAGTGTTTCAAAGCATCCGAAAAGAAGCACACTTAACTGGGACAGCAGCAGCCGGGTGCAAAGGACAGGCTGAAGCTGTCAGTGTTGAATGGCGAGATGTAGCAATACGTGGCTCCCTGTGACATTTACGTGTGCGCATTGTCATGTCACGGCGTGAAAAAGTAATCTGCCTCAGAAACACATTCTCGGTCAGCGGTACAGGATGTAGTGGCGTTCGCCGACCTCTCAAGTCCTCATCCGTTAACATCACACCATGTCCAAACGCTCCACCTGTAAATATTTAAGCATGTAGTTTGCTCTTACTGTCAATATTTTATTGATGTCAAAGTGGTTAAAGGTGTGCTGGGGTTGATTTTAAAATGTGACATTGGGGTGAAGCTGAGTTCACCAGCAGGGACAAATGGCAAAGCGTTCATTATTTATCAGTTTCATTGCCTTTACTGCTCCTATAAGAAGCCATACAGCCGTATTTCACCTTGTAAGTCCAACAGCCGGGGTGGTTTCTTTGTTTTTCACTTCACCTTGCTGCCCTGCTGGTATTTTTCTCTCCGCAAATTCAATCCCGTTTATTTTATTTTTTTTCACCCCTTTTTCTCTTAAGATGTTTCATTACAGCCTCGTTGAGGAAATTGTTTGCCCTTTAAAAGGAATCTAGAGTCCCGTACTCTTTACTTTTCACACACCATGGCAACATTTGCATAACATTTCCGGGGGCCGGTGTGGGGCTCTGATGAGTCGGAGGTCCTGCTCGCTGAAGAACACGGCAAGTGAAGTGTGAAATAAAGCAGCATATGAGACCTTGTTCTCTGCTGGCAGCGGCGGCGGCGGCGGCGCCGGTAGAGAAGTAGTTCGCGAACAATGGGGACAGAGGTCTTGTGACTGTCATCAATAAGGCACTAGGAATAGAAACAGAGCAAATGGCTTGAATTTCTCTCTTTGAAACAATTTACTGCGCTCACGTTAATCACACATCTTTTATATTATAGAAATGTAACCAATGTGCTGTGACTTAAGGGTGTTATGGCAAACAGTAACCGGGAAGATTATATTTGCACTTTACGGAGCCTTTGTAAAAGATGCAGTAGTCAATTTGCACATTTCACATAAACATTGGCAGTGATGATGAGGTCATATCAATGCTCTCAGGGTCCTGTGTTCCCCAGTTCAATAAGCAGTTCCATTGTGTTTGGGCCAACCCTACATCCTGTGCCTCCACAAGTGGGTCTGAAAAATGAAGCCAATGCAGGAGTCAATCCCTGATCACTGATTCCCGTGTTTAACTGCCCAACTTTACAGCATTAAAAAGCATATTTGTAAAGCATACACTCGATGGCAGCCATTTCCGCGCTTGAGAAGATTTCAGGATGTGGAAGTCTTGTGCAGCCCACCTAAACTTTGACCATAGCTCTGATTATCACAAAAGCTAAAGATAAAGTACATTCATTCATTCATCTGCTTGGGTGGGGGGAGGCACGCTGGAGCCTATCCCAGCTGTCATGGGGCGAAAGGCGGGGTACACCCTGGACAGGTCGCCAGTCTGTCGCCGAGGAGAGACAGACAGACGACCATTCAAGCTCACATTGACGCCTATAGTCAGTTTAGCATTGCCAATTAACCCAACCCCATTTGCATGTCTTTGGACTGTGGGAGGAAGCTGGAGCACCTTAAGAGAACCCTCACGAACATGAGGAGAACATGCAAACTCCACACAGAAGAGCCTAAGCTGGCCAGCCACTGGATTCAAACCTGTAACCTCTTGCTGTGAGGTGACAGTGCTAAGCAAAACGCCACGATAAAGTACAGGGTGTTTCAAAAAGATGGACCTGACTTTACTCTACTTTCACTGATTCATTTCAACCTTCTTACAGTTTGCTGGTTGTAGATCTTAATTCCCTAATAACGTCTTTATTTCTGGCACCTGATTTTTGTGCTTCGCCACAATTAACAAGCTACAGTCTTGTGAAGCAGAAAGTTAAGCACACCCTTAACGCTTGAATCGGAATCAAGAGGGTAAGCACTTGATTAGCCTCGATTAATAGATTATCAGCGAGTGTGACGACCTCTACAACAGCATAAGTTTGGGGTTTTATAGAGTTTGCTGATCTGGAGCATTCAGGTATATATTAACACAATGCCACAATCTTCCCAGGAGTGAACATCCCAGTAAATTAACCCAAATGACAGCACAATTAGAAAGACTGAAATAGTATGGCTTCTTCGGAAGGATTTGTTTTATCAGTTTCTAACATTGTTGTCGAGGAATTTTGGCCCACTCTCCTTTACAGTGCTGCTTCAGTTCACTGAGGTGTGTGGGCAATCGTCTCTTAAGGTTTCACTACAGCATTTGAGTCAGATTGAGGTCTGGACTTTGGCTGGGCCATTGCAACACCTTGTTTTTATTTTGTTTTTCTTTTCCAGCCATTATGTTGTAGAATTGCTGGTGTGCTTGGGATGATTGTCCCGTTGCCAATCTGTAGCTGTCAAACTGATGATCTCACATTTGACTCAAGAACACTTGGTATACAGAGGAGTTCATGGTCAACACAATGACTTTGGTTGCAAAACAAGCGCAAACCATCACCTCTCCACTACCATGCTTGAAAGTTGCTATGAGGTGTTCGTGCTGATATGCTCCCTTTTTTTGGCAAATGTGGTGCTGTGCATTACAGCCAAACGTCTCCACTTTGGTCTGGTATATCCAAAGGGGTTTCCAGAAGTCTTATAGTCTGTTCAGATGCAACTTTTCAAACCTGAGCCATGCTGCCATGTTAATTTTAGACAGAAGAGGCTTTCTCCTGGCAACCAAACAGTCCATACATGTTCAGTCATTTTCTGATCACACTGTCACAAATTCCATGGTGGCGTAGTGGTTAGCACTGTTCCCTCACAGAAAGATTGTCCAGGTTCAAATCCAATAGCCGGGCTGCTTGGGCCCTTCTGTGTGGAGTTTCCATGTTCTCCCCATGCTTGTGTGGGTTCTCTCCGGGTGCTCTGGCTTCCTCCCACAGCCCAGTGAAGTGCAAAGGGGTTAAGTTAATTGGCAATTCTAAATCGTGTGAGTGGTTGTCTGTCTCTTCTTGTTGGATCTCCTACAGACTGGTGACCTGTCCAGGGTGTACCCCGCCTTTTGCCCCTGGGATAGGCTCCAGCAGCCCCACGATCCTAAAGTGGATAAGCAGAAGAAGATGAATGAATGAGTGAATGAAGTTTTAACATGCTAGCTGGGGCCTGTAGAGTCTAAGATACAGCTCTCATATTATTTTGCAGTTTCTCAGAGAAGTGCACGGTCTGACCATGAGGCGAATTTGCTGGGAAGATTGTGGCATTCTGTTAACACACACCTGAACTCTCCAGGCCAGCAAACTGCCAAATCTTATACGTTTACAGAGGTGGCCACACTGGCTGATGATCAGTTCGTTTGATTGGCAGGACCTGACTGCTACTTCATCTCTTAATTCCTATTGAATCAGTACAGGCGTACATAGTTTTTGACCAGACTGCAGGGGGCCTGTGAACACTTTCTGTTTCGTGTGACTATATATATCTTTTGCACTAAATACAGCTGTTATTTAATCATCTATTGAGACATACACATGGCTTTAAATCATAAAAAAAACATGTTTTTAAATGAATTTGCAAAGAGAAACAATGCAAAAAGGACAAGTTTCTGTATTTCTGACACAATTAGTTCAAATTAAATGTCACAATAGTGAAAGCGAGGGGGGTAGGAGTGCAAGGAGCGTAAAAATCTTACAGTGACTCAGGAGCCATTGTGTGATTAGACCACATACGTACACCATAAATGAAAATTATGATCCCCTGTCATCTGTTCTTTGAGTCGAGAGAAAAAGGGAGACTTTCCAACAATGCATAAGTGCGAAGGCCTCTCACATAGGCGCTGCTCTGTAATTAGAAAGTCACTGGTATCAATCACCCTGCAGAGGCAGGCTAATTTTTTCATCATCAATTACCTTGAACATTTTGGACGCAGATCAGATGAGAGCCGTCTTAAACCCACTGCCTAGCTGTCATCGACACTAATGGAATTTTAAATCTTCTCTCACAGCGGAGTTCTACTTAAGTGCAAGTCCCAATTATGGGTAGGGTAATTTACCTAATCTCCTCCAAAAGCAGCAATAGGTTGCAATCAATATCAAAATATGTCCCCTGCTTAAAAGCGAGCAATTTCCTTCCATTCTGGCGCACCAGGTTGCCACTTCAACGTTGAACACCGGTCTAAAAAAGGACAGCTAACCTCTACCTTAGAAACAAATCACACCAGTTATGTTGTAGACTGCGGTTTCTTTTATGTTGTTTTGCTTTATGGTGAGGAGCAAACGTAAAAACAGCTCTACAGTACGCTGAATCATCGAATCCCGGGTGAGAAAAAGATGATCTCACACAGTGTACAGTAAACAGCGCTAATGTGGTTCTAATTACGGTCTAACCTTTCACTGAAAAAAATACACATAAGAGAAGAAAACCATTAAAGCAACAATGCAATTCTTTTGTTTTCAGTTTTCATAGTGTTTCATGTATCAAATGAGAAAGGATATCCACTCTTACATACTGATTGTCATGGGTGGACTGCTTTGGAAGCGTCGAGGCTTGCCTGTGAACGTCCTGAGCCAAGTAAAGATGGATACATGGCGTAATCAAAACTTCACAAGCTTAGCTGATTTACAGCCCCTTCCAAAAGTACTGGAACAGCCAGTTTTTTTAAATTATGCTGGGCACTGAAGATATTTGTGTGTGAGATCAAAAGATGAATTTGAGAAGTGATATCAGAGTTGCAGGTTTTATTTCCTGGTATTTACATCTAGATGTGTTAAACCTAGAACAAAAGACACTTTGTATCAAGTCACCCAAAAAGGATTGCAACGTGACACAAAAAGTCTTGTTACCCAGGTACAGTATGTCTTATGATTGATTGTTTAATCAATAATTTGGTGTGAATATCTACTCCGTTCAAGCTTTAGCTTTCACCTGTAAAGATTGCATTTGTTTGATTGCATTTAGACCAACATGGAGACCAGAGAGCTGTCCGTGGGAGAAAGGCGTGCCTTTCTGAAGCTGAGAAAAGCAGCAAAATCAGTCAGAGGTATTTCAAAAACATTGGTCATGACCAGCACCACAACTTGGAATGTCCTAAAAAAGAAGGAAACCACCAGTGTATGGGCATCGAACCGGTCGTATATGGAAAACAACAACTAATGGCAGGTAAATAGCCAGAGCGTTAAATAAAAAAACAAAACAAAAGCAGTTAGTAACATCATAAACAACCTCCAAAGAGAAGGGGTGGAAATGTCACGAGTCCTCTGTTCTAAGGAGGCTTGGAGCACAACAACATAGAGACCATCCTACAAAATGCAAACCAGTCATCAGCGGTAAAAATTAGACAGCCTGATTAAAACTTGCTACAAAGAAAGAAAGAAAGAAAGAAAGAAAGAAAGAAAAGAGAAGTCCAGAAATGATCCACAACAGTTCTAGAACAGCATTTTATGTGCTGATGAAACAAAGAGTGATGGAAATGCCAAAGTGTAGTATATATCTGCTCATGATACATACATGCTCATCTGTGAAACATGGTGGAGGATGTGTCATGGCGCTGGCCTGCATGGCTGCTTCTGGAACAGGCTCAGTCATTTTTAATTGATGATGTAACTCATGATAGTAGTGGCAGAATGAACAAAGAGTCCACAGAAACATGTTTTTTGCTCATGTATGGATAAACGCGTCTAGACTAATCAAGAGGAATTTTATCACGTAGACAAGGCAATGATCTAAAACACACTGTCGTCTCAACAAAGCATTGCATCGGGAGAGGGAAATGGAGGGTCTTGGACTTCCACAGTCGATCACTAGATCTTAACCTAAGTGGACATGAATTTCACCTCCTGGTGAGAAGACTGATGGAAATAAACTGCAAAGCAGACAACAAAAAAATGGTGCGGTAAAAGCAATCTGGTGGACTCTGTGGGTGACGGAGTTCTTGTGAGCAAGGAATATGCAACCAAAAATGAAATATTTTTTACCTTAATCTGGTCAAAAACATTCTGATCCAACACTTACAGTACATTCGCTTGAAAAAGTGAGCGATTTGTATAAAAGCTGAAATTCTGTTCTGTCTTCTCTGATTCATCGTTTGCTCTCATACACAAATGTCTTCAGTGCACAGCAAAAACAAATGAATTTGCCTTCCTGTTCCAAAACTTTTGGACTGTATCTGTAAAGTATTCACAGCGCTTCACTTTTTCCACATTTGCCTTATTCCAAAATCAAAAATCAAGAAATCACATGTACGTAAGTATTCACACTTTGCTCAGTACTTTATTGATGCATCTTTGGCAGAAATTACAACCTCAAGTCTTCTTGAATATGATGCCACAAGCTTGGCACACCTATCTCTGGGCAGTTTCGCCCATTCCTCTTTGCAGAATGTCTCAAGCTCCATCAGGTTGGATGGGCAGTGTTGGTGCACAGCCATTTTCAGATCTCTCCAGAGATGTTAAATTGGACCACTCAAGGACCTTCACAGAGTTGGCCTGAAGCCGCTTCTTTGTTATCTTGGCTGTATGCTTAGGGTCATTGTCCTGCTGAAGGATGAACCGTTGCCCCAGTCTGAGGTCAAGAGCGCTCAGGAGCAGGTTTTCATCCAGAATGTCCCTGTGCATTGCTGCATTCATGTTTCCCTTTATCCTGACTAGTCTCCCAGTTCCTGTTGCTGAAAAACATCCCCACAGCATGATGCTGCCACCGCCATGCTTCACTGTAGGGATGGTATTGGCCAGGTGATAGGCGGTCCCTGGTTTCCTCCAAACATGACGCCTGGCTTTCACATCAAAGAATTCAATCTTTGTCTCATCAGACCAGAGAACTTTATTTCTCATGGTCTGAGAGTCCTTCAGCTGCCTTTTGGCAAACTCCAGGCAGACTGCCATGTGCCTTTTACTAAGGAGTGGCTTCTGTCTGGCCACTCTGCCATACTGGCCTGATTGGTGGATTGCTGCAGAGATGGTTGTTCTTCTGGAAGGTTCTCCTCTATCCACAGAGGAATGCTGGAGCTCTGACAGGTCCTTGGTCACCACAGGTGGACTCCAATTAAGCTGTAGAAACATCTCAAGGATGATCAGTGGAAACAGGATGGACCTGAGCTCAATTCTGAGCTTCATGGCAAAGGCTGTGCATATTTACATACATGTGATTTTTTTAAAATTATTTTTCATTTTTAATAAATTTGCAAACATTTCAAAAAATAATTTTTCATCTTTTGATTATGGGGTGTTGTGTGTTGAATTTTGAGGGAAAGAATGAATTTAATCAGTTTTGGAATAAGGCTGTAACACAACAAAATGTAGAAAAAGTGAAGCGCTGTGAATACTTAACGGATGCACTGTAACTACACGTTACATTTAGAGCAGGAAGAAATAATACATACTCAGAGTCTTCAGAGTGTACAGGGCCACTGTGGTTCCTGACTTGCAAAAAACAACAACAACAACAACAACAAAATCCCCCCTTTTATTTTTTTATTTTTTATTTTTTTAAGAAATCATACCCTGGTTGCAACCAACTTCCCACTCAAAATTGAAGTTGATTTGGCATACATGTTAATTTTTTCACGGCAACGTTTTATTTCAAGTTCCGTCTCTCAAAAACGTTGGCACTGTGTTGTGTCATGAGCATTGCCGCCGTAGATTCCTGTCTTGAGAAGTTTTTTACATCATATATCACGATATCAATAATTTACAACATTTCTGAGTCAAATTTTATAGGCTTCTCAATTTAGCAGCTATTATATTCCTTATTTCTCAACATGACAAGCTAGTGGAGAGCTTCTCTCTGTGAATAGAAGCAGCCATATCATCTCTCGTCTCTATTTCTGTTCACCTCTTAAATTTAGCATCAGGTTCATTTCATATAAACGCACGGGTGACTCTGATTTTGACATTGCAATCAATAACCTGAGACAATGCCTTGACTTATGAATGTTCTCAGCTGAGCTTCTAATTAGATATTCCAGTCATTTCCTCCATGCCACGCTATAATTTGTTCTAAAGACTTTAAAACTGCCCCATGTAGATGAATGTAAGCAAAAGCGGTAAGTGTGACCTGCTGTTTAACACATAACCTGCCGAGGGTGGAAAAAGCAAGCACGACTGGAGGAGGACGCCTTATGAAGAGGGAACATGTCTGCCTGAGATGTCATTTACATCCAGAAGGCAGATCGTCAGCTGTGTTTACATGCTTGGCTTCAGTAGAGATAAGGCCCTCAGGTTAAACTGTTTACATGAGCTCGCTATTCCCGTTAATACAACAGTGAACAATGACAGGTAGTGAGTGTGACATTCCCAATGTAACCCACCTATCCCACTGTACTGAGATAAGGGCCTCCTGAGTTACTCTCATGTAGTTCCCACTACCATATGAATGTTGTATATCCTATTATACTGCTGTCTTTTAAGGTCTATACACCTCGATTAAGTCACATGTATTAATTAAATAATCAGACAAAGTAAGTTAAAAGTACTATAACTTTACTGAAAGTCGAACTTTTGAACATAACATGTAAACACTGTAAATACTATGCTAATTGTGGTGGGCCCACACACCAAGCACTCTCACACTCACACTTAAGGCACTTATTGACGCAGGCCTGAGCGATGCTTGGGAGCGATGAGGTCCACAATGTAATAGTTCCTTCACGCTATTAGCCAAAAAAAAACACACAGTACCTGATTAAGAGTCCAAACAAAAGGAGGCTGTAGTCCAGACTGGTGAGGTATGTGATCTTCCTTTCTCCAATCCATAAGGAAAAGAACAGTCAATTGAGCTAGCTGGGTTAGCAAGCACCTGCTGTCCTCTGGGCAGAGCAACACTTGGCCAGTGAATGCTAAAATCTCTGCGCTA
>VUQH01087780.1:0-12790 GCA_015106775.1 Etroplus canarensis
ACCAGGATGGACAGGATTAGAAATGAGTACATCAGAGGGACAGCTCATGTTAAGAAGTTTGGAGACAAAGTCAGAGAGGCAAGGCTGAGATGGTTTGGACATGTTCAGAGGAGGGATAGTGGATATACTGGACAAAGGATGCTGAGGATGGAGCTGCCAGGCAGGAGGAGAAGAGGAAGACCACAGAGAAGATTCATGGATGTAGTGAAGGAGGACATGCAGAGGGTTGGTGTGAGGGAAGAGGATGCAAGGGATAGGATGAGATGGAGGCAGATGATCCGCTGTGGCGACCCCTAACGGGAGCAGCCGAAAGAAGAAGAAGAAGAAGAAGAAGGATTATCCTACAGGTGGCTTGGTCATTAGATTTTTATTTTCTTTTTTAAGCCTTTATTGGAACAGAGCAGTAAAGATGGACAAGAAGTTGGGAAGGGAGATAACAGGGATGGCATGCACCAAGGAGCCAGTGGCGGACTCCAACCCAGGCTGCTGCAGGGGGAACTGTTACAAACTTATACTGTGCACCCAAACTGTGTTCATATCCTCTCAATGTAATGGTGTCAGGGCTCTGTGTGAGCGCAGGGAGTGGATGCAAATGCACGACTCTAGGAGGCAAGACAAGATTAACTGTAAGCGGGCTTTATTCAGTCAAACACTCACTTGAGTAGCAAAGTCCAAAAGCATAAATCCAGACATGGTGAACACAGGAAGGCACCTAAAAGCCCTGAAGAACTAAGAATCTCGAAAGGCATGAAAGAATTAAAAAACACACCAAACCAAACTACAAAAACACAGGATCATGACAATGTTCACGTAGCACAGATATAATGAAGAGCTGAAACAAGCTGCTGCTGTCATACATTAAAGATAAAAGTATGTTAAGAATTACTTGGAACTGAGCAGATCATTTTCTTTTCACAGGTCAGTGGTTGGCTGAGTTTTTTTTTGGCTTGGGTTTTATATTTGCATTGACGTCAATGCTAACTTGCTCCTCTCCAAACAATCAGTGTAAACAACTGTAGTCATAACAAACTGCTGCCTTAATTAAATCACAGCTCTGTTCACACAGCAAAAACTAAAACAACAAGAACTGCACGGGCCACTGGCGGTACAAGTAAATCATTTAAGTTTTTTCTTGTTTGTGATATAACATCATTGTGCAATTATTGAATACGACTTAGCAAAGATGTCAAAGAATCATATTTTGTTTCCTGAGGGTAACTCAATGTGTGCTTTTGATGCAGTTTCTTAAGGTTACAGTATGTAAAAAAAATGTGACACTGAGTTTTGGTAATATCAAACACAATCTCTTTAGCATGGAATATCAGAATCCGAATCAGATTACTTTATATTTCTGAGGGGCTGCAAAATGATTAGGGTAGTTTTCAGACTGACCTGAGACCTATGTTTAAAAAAAACAAAACAAGAAGCCATCTGATCCATTTGAACCTGTGCAATGCCTCAACGTACCTGCAGCTTGTAGCTTGCAGCTGGACAAAATGACTGGTTTCATTTGTGGCAGGAAGAATGGGGTGTGTCAACGAACACATACTGGCATAGATTCAACAGGGCGCTGCAAACATTCCTCAGACATTTTAGTTCATATTCACGTGATAGTGTCATACAGTTGTAACAAAGGTGTTTAAATGACACTCAGTTGGTACCAAGTCACCCAAAGTGTGCCAAGAAAATATCCCCCACACCATTACACCACCAATAGCCTCAACTGTTGATAGCAGGATGGATCCATGCTTTCATCTCATTAACACCAAATTCTGACCCTACCATCCACATGTTGTACCAGAAACTGAGACTCATCAGACCAGATAACGTTTTACTAGTCTTCTATTGTCCAGTTTTGGTGAGTCTGTACAAACTGTAATCTCAATTTCTTTATCTTAGCTGAGGGAAGTGGCACCTTGTGCAGTCTTCTGCTGTCGTAGCCACTCTGGAAGTACAGCTCACTGTGCTGCGCATTCAGAGATGCTCTTCTGCATAATGAACAGTTATTTAAGTTATTTTTGCCTTCCTTTTAACTAGAAACAGTCTGGCTATTTTCCTCTGACCAAGGTATTTTCACCCAGACAACTGCTGCTTACTTCTCTTTTTCAGACCATTCACTGTAAATCATATAGATGGTAGGCAAAATCCCAGTAAATCAGCAGTTTCTGAAATACTAAGACCAGCCTGTCTTGCCCCAACCATGTTTAAAGTCACTCAATTAAATCACCTTTCTTCCATATATTAAATGCTAAGACCATCAAGATCAAGGTTATTATAGTTGACTAAAACCTAAAACTACCTGAGAAAAATAAATTTAGTTAACTGAAATAAAAATAAAAACTAGACTTTTGGGAAAAATCTAGTTTGGTCAGACTGTCTGATCAGGCTTTGGAGCATCTGTTTATTGAGTTTCAGGGTGTCTACATGATTGTGACTTATCTGTCTTCACAAAGTGTTGTGTTTACATTGTAATTTCTGATCCAAACATATTAAATCTTCCACTGACAAATACCATCCATATTATAATAATTAAGAAAACTTAAACTAACACTGAAACTAATAAAAATTAAACTAAAACAAGCAAGCCCACTCTTGAAACTAACAGAAACAAAACTGAATTCAAAACAAAATCACAAAACAAGATAAAAAAATAAAAACTAATTAGAAAATACAAAACTATAATAACTCTGGTCAAGACAACCTACTAGATTCCTAAATGTATTGAACTGCTTCCATGTGATTGACTAATGAGATATTTGAGTAAACAAGCAGTTGAACAGGTATACCCAATGAAGTGGCTTATGAGTGTATATTCTGCCACAGTCTGATATGAAAGGAACCAAAAGCAGGACACAGAGGCAAAGGAAATAAAAACAATCAGACACATCAGAAACCTGGCTACCAAATTAAAAGAGGAAAACAACCAAGATACATAAGAGAGTCAAGAAGACTCACAATAAACATGGTAACAGAGACAGGCAGACACAGAAGGCACTGACATACAGACAATACAGAGGGAGACCAGAATATAATAAAAATCAAAACAGGACCCAAAAACTCAATAACCCAAGATCGTTACAATATTCAGCTTTGCGTGGGATTTTATTGTTTTATTTAGGTTTTTATTATTGATTTTTTTTTGAGTGCCTTTGTGTAAGTTTTACTATGTTGAATTATTTTGTTTTTTTATCACTTCATTTCATTGAGCTACTCAACTTTATTTAAGCTACTTTGTGATATGCTGTATTAATGTTTGTCTGTTGTAACACATGGATTTCCCAACTTTTGAGATAAGTCTGCCTTATCTTATTTTGAGCAAGTTGCAGCTAATAAGCTGTTGTAAACATAAAGTCAACATCCCCAGATGATGAACCACTTATCTAAATGATTTCTTCACAACTAATGATCCAATCAGCTTCTTATTTGGTGGGTTTACTTCTGGGTACTCAGTGACATGCAGTGTTGAGTTTGAGAAGCAAAGAACAAACCCACATGCACATACAGGCACATACTTCTTCCTTTATAGATAAACGAAGCCAGTCTGAGCCCAAAAAACCACAGAGTTGCCTAACAAAGTGAAACCAAGTTTTGCGACACACCGTCACATTACACAGCAACTAGCCGAATGAAAGCACACAATCCTGGTGGATTACTCTGAAGTTTGAGCACAGTTTTTCGACTGTTTATCTGGTGAACATCATGATGATAATGTGCACTGTTGTAAACTCACCTTTATTATGTTACTCGAACTGGAATTCCTACATCATTGTTCACTGTCTTACCAGTTACCTTTAGCAATACCACCAGAGGAGCTGAATACCAGAGGGGTTATTCAGTGTTATCTACTTCTTTGGTGTCATTTCCAAAAAATCAAGGGCACACTGAGGCACCAAAAATGTTTAAAACAGTCTAAATTCTTTGAGCTCCAGAAAGTGAATTTGTGTTGCTTTTCCCTCAAGTGTTATAATATAAAGCAGAATGTCTTGACATAGATGAAAAAGTGTAAGCTAACTACTGTAGCAATCTGAAGATGATACACCAAGTTTTGACAAAATTTCTAAAAAATGGAACCAAAACGTGCACTGCCAGACCTTTGCATGAAAACAAAAATGGAAAATTAAATATCAGCCTTTTTTGGAGGCTTCAATAAATCAGGCTTGTTGACAAATATTCACCAGCCACTTTATTAGATACACCTTGCTAGAACTGTGTTGGACCCCCTTTAGTTTTTACATAAGTATTCATTCCTGTGGCATAGATTCAGCAAGGTGCTGCAAACATTCTTCACAGATTTTGGCCCATATTGGCATGATAGCATCACGTAGTTGCTGTACATCCATGATGTGAAGCTCCTATTCCACCACAGATGATCTATTGGATTGATACCTGATGACTATGGAGGCTATTTGAGAACAGTGAACTCATTGTCATGTGAAAAAAAAAAAACACTGAGATTATTTGAGCTTTGTGTTATGGTGTGGTCATCAATTGCTGGACATAGCTATAGTACTCAGGTAGGCTGTGGCATTTAAATAATGAACAGTTGGTACTAAGGGGCCCAAAGTGTGCCAGAAAATGTCCTCCACACCATTATACCACCAGAATCTTATTTATGAAATGTTCAGACATGCCTCTCTGACACCAACAACCATGTACCTTTGGCTTCTCCCTTGTATTTGCCACCAAGGGGTCGCCACAGCGGATTAATCCACATTGGTCTGGCAGAGGTTTTACAGCAGATGCTCTTCCTGACGCAACCCTCCATGGTAAGAAGGGCTTGTGTCCCCACCTGGAATCGAACCAAAGACCTTTCATTTGTAAGGCGAATGTATAAACCAGTACACTAAATCACCTTTCTTCCCCATGCTGATGGATGCATGGTTTGAACTTCACCAGGTTGCCATGACCATGTCTACAAGTTCAGATGGAATGAGGTGACTCCATGTGATTGGCTAACTAGATAGCTGTGTTAACAAGCAGGTGAAGAGCTATACCTAATGAAGTGGCCAGTTAGTAATTTTCTGCTTTCTACCTGCTGGCTATGATTAGGCTAATATAGGAACATTGGCACAAAGAAGATGTAGGATGAGGTTCAACAAAAGTACATGTTGAGGGATCCTGAAGTGCAGAAATAAATGCCGTCGTATGGCAGGAAGAAAACACTGAAAATGGGCAAAACTTCAACCGAGAAAACATCAGAGGTTTTAATAAGCTGCTGCAGGGTTTGGATTATGTGCTTGGAACAAGTCCCGAGCTTAATGCCCACAATGAATTCTTAGTTGGCCCAAGAGTAAGCATATATTGAAAACCATAAGTTTTGAAAAAATAAACTTAAAGACATGCTACACATGAGCAGTGCTAATAAAATAGAATGACAACAGATTAGTTTTGGGAGTTTGTGCCTATTAAAAAAAAACAAGCAACAATGTACTGCAGCACATTAGAAAAAGATGAGTGCCTCGAGCAACACAGTAGAAAATTGGATCCAGCTAAAAAACATCACATAACAGAATGTGCAGGAGTGTTATTGGTCTGACCCCCCACAAAATAAAACTATTTCTTATTCTTTCGCCTTCTTTTTTGCCACATTTATTAACCACTGGATGCATTCCCTTCCTTGTTCCTCTAAAAATTCATCATATCTTGTCACCCTTGGTTTGAACAAATCAACTGTTATGATGGAAGAGTTCAGGTATCTCAGGGTCTTATTCACGAGTAAGGGGAGAATGGAATGGGAGATTGCCAGATGGATCTGAGCTGCATCTAAATGGACTGGCACTTATATAGCGCCTTTCTACTCTAACTGAGCACTCAAAGCACTTTTTACTAGAAGCCTCATTCACCCAATAGTACACACAGCTAGAGGGGGTGGCTGGGGAGAGGAAGTCTGGGCTTCTCTGCTCGAACTGCTGCCTTGTCGACCTGGACCCCCCGGAAAAGCGGTAGACGACAATGACATGGTGACCTGTTATTACAGGTCACAAGCCAAAAGGTTTGACAAATACATCCCTAATGGACTGGATCAATACTCATGATTGCACCAGTATGTTTTCTTCTTTTAAGGATTGTAATTAAAATTAGCAAGCAATTAATGAATTAATTAACAGAGAACCAAAAGGGATAATTTTAGTTAAAAGAATTGCCCTTTAGACCAGTACACAGCCAGTAACAGTGGCACCACCCACAGGGATTCAGCTGCTAAGCTGTCTCAGAAAAATTTTTCCAACTAAAATCTGCACAAACAGATCCAAGCTCTCCATGTACAACATGTCAAGTTGTAGGTGTTCAACGATTCCAGTTTGTTCTGCCTGACCCTGCATGAACTGTATACATTATAATGTGTGTTTGGGTACGTTGTTAAACTCATATGGAGGGTCAGGCTGCCAAAAACAGGCAGTCCTCCCACAGCGTCTGCACCTGCAGGTCAGAGCCTCTCCTCCACGGGCTTCTTTCTTTTTTAGCCTCTCCTCTCTGAGTGTTACATAACAAACTCCTCTACCACACAAGAGAGCAGTCAAAACACATGAGCTTCAAAATGATTTCCACATCGGGCCATTTACCACGGGTGATAAGATGTTAGGGCTTTTGTTTTGTTTTGGAAGAAAGCAGCTCACAAGTTTAAGATCACCAGAAGGTATCAGAGTTTCCTTTTAAAAATCTCTTTGGCTTCATACAGTGATCAGGAGAAAACTAAGCAACTGTTTTGACTACTGGTTAATTGTTATTTTTGAGCAAAAAAAGTCCCTAAAATACATTGTTCCCTTTTCTAGTTCTTTATAATATTAAACTGTATATATGGGTTTTTGAATGCTCCTTGGACTTTATCCCTTTTGCAGGTTCTGAAATGTTATAATCAATTAATAGGTTAAATGAGAAAACAATCAGTGATATAATTAATAAAAATTAAGACTGGTCAATTGCAGCCTTAATCTGTATCTCTGATGGTTAAAAAGAAAAGGAAAAGAAAGTCATTTTGTATGCTTGAGTTGAAAATAGAGCTGTACCCAAGGATTACTGTCAGAATCCTGTTTTCCTAATTAATCAGTTAGTCAGTTCAGTGACTCACAAGGCCATACTTGAATGTCATGCAAAAGTGGGAGATATTCAGTTTACAATAATACATATTGGAGGAGCCAAATCAGAAAATATTTGGTATTTTACAGTTATGAAAAAAAATTCAAGAAACGGTTTGAAAACACATCACATCTCGATGGAAAAAAACAATCACAATGGATAGCTATACTGATATGGACTGGGTAATATGTTTAGAATGAAAGGATTCCACATTGTTTGATGGAAACAAAATTTATCAACCTAAAGAGGGATGAATTCAAAGACATCTTGCAAATCAAATTGAAAAAAATATATGGCAGGTTGGTTCATTTCAAGAAATTTCTTTGCAGCAACTCATCCCAGATCTCCTCCCAGATCTGGACCAGGGCATAACAAACTCCTGGAGAGTCTTAAGTGCAACATGGTGGTGTCGGATGAACCAAAACATAATGTCCCAGGAATGTTCTATTGGATTAAGGTCAGGTGAGAGTTGGGGCCAGTCAATGATATCATTTCCTAAATCATCCAGGAACTGCCTGCATACTCTCATCACATGAGGCCGTGCACTGTCCTGCACCCGGAGGAACCCAGGACCCATTACACCAGCACAGGATCTGACAATGGGTCTAAGGATTTTATCCCGATACCTAATGGCAGTCAGGGTGCCATTGCTTTGCCTGTAGTGGTCTGTGCGTCTCTCCATGGATATGCCTCAACAGACCATCACTGACCTACCACCAAACTGGTCATGCTGAATGATGTTACAGGCAGTACAAAATTTTCCACAGCTTCTAAAGACCCTTTCACTCCTGTCGCATGTGCTCAGGGTGAACCTGCTCTCAGCTGTGAAAAGCATAGGGCACCAGTTGCAGGCCTGCCAATTCTGGTCTACTGTGGCAAATGCCAATCAAGCGCCACAGTGCTGGCCAGTGAGCACAAGGCCTACAAGAGGATGTCGGGCCCTCAGGCCACCCTCATGAACTCTGATTCTGATAGTATGGTCAGAGACATTCACAGCAGTTGCCTGCTGGAGGTCATTTTATAGGACTCTAGTAGTGCTCATTCTATTCCTCCTTGCACAAAGGAGCAGACACTGGTCTTGCTGATGGGTTAAGGACCTTCTACAGCCCTGTCCAGCTCTCCTAGAGTTACTGCCTGTCTCCTGGAATCTCCTCCACACTCTTGAGACTGTGCTGGGGCACAGAGCAAAACTTCTGACAATGGCACTTATTGATGTACCATCCTGGAGGAGCTGAACTATCTGTGCAACCTCTGTAGGGTCCAGGTATCAACTCATGTTACCAGTAGTGATACTGACCCTAGCCAAATGCAAAACTTGATTACAGACCCATGGCACTAACCTCACACATTATGAAAACAACAGAGACTCATCCTGGAACAGCTCCGGCCAATGGTAAGCCCCCTAACGCACTCCACTCCAATTTGCCTGCCAGACCCAAATTGGAGTGGAGGACAGCATCATCTACCTGCTCAACCATGTTTACACGCACCTTGATAAGCCACTGAATAACTTCTCCAGTGCATTCAACACCATCAGGCCGGCACTACTATGTGAGAAACTGGCAGTTATGGGGGTGAATGCCTCCCTCATGACCTGGATCATCGACAACCTGACTGGCAGACCACAGTTAGTGCGTCTGCAGAACTGTGTGTCCCACAGTGAGGTCTGTAACACTGGAGCTCCACAGGACTGTTCTCTCTTCCTTTCTCTTCATCCTCTACACCACAGACTTTAAGTACTGCACAGAGACTTTCTACCTCCAGAAGTTTTCTGATGACTCTGCAGTAGTGGGGTGTATCAGTGAGGGTGACGAGGAAGAGTACAGGACTGTAGTGAGCAACTTTGTCACATGGTGTGAACAGAACCATCTGCAACTTGATGTGACAAAGACCAAGGAACTGATTGTGGACATGAGAAGGACCAAAACACCAGTGACCCCCGTTTCCATCCATGGAGTCTGTGTGGAGATTGTAGAGGACTACTTCTAGCTATTCACTTTGATAAAAAACTGAACTTCATCGAACACACAGAAGCCATCTACAAGAAGGGTCAGAGCCGTCTCTATTTCTGAAACAACTCAGGTCTTTCAATATCTGCCGAACAATGCTTAGGATATTTTAGGAGTCCGCGGTAGCCAGTGCCAATCTTTACAGCATAAAGTGTGCTGGGGCAGCAGACTAGCGGACACCAACAGTCTCAGTAAACTGATCTGCAAGGCCAGTAACGTCGTGGGTGTGGAGCTGGACAATCCTGTACAATCCTTCACACCCTCTCCATGATGCGCTGGACAGGCATAGGAGTACGTTCAGCGACAGACTTATTCAACCATGCTGAACCACTGAATGCCACAGGAAATCATTCCTACCTGTGGCCATCAAACTTTACAACTCCTTACTAGGACACTATTTTTATTTGCTATATAGCATACTTTAACAAATTAAGGTTATATATTTGATCTTCTCATCTGCTCCCTGATATATTTTAACATTATCTTCTGCCCCCCCTCCAATTTATGTTCACGTTATTTATTTAATCACAGCATATCCATATACTATATTATTTTTATTCATATCCACTTTGACTAGCCATATTTTATTCCATCATTTTTATATTTCATCCATGTGTATCCTACTGCGTAAATAAGACATGGCATTAATAACTATATAATCTGGGGCTTGCTGACCCCTGTATCTATCACCATGGTCAATAGGGGGTGCCCCTCCTCGCTCTTTGCTGCTGTCTCCCTGAGGACGTAGATTCTTGGGGTCTCTGGAGCCCATGGCCGGACAGCTGGGAGTGGACGCTGGCCACCCTTCTTGGCGGTCTTGGGCAGCCGGGCCCTGCCTCGGCGTGGGCAGGCCCCACCGGGTGGCAGGGGGCTCTCGGTTGCCGGTGCTCTTGGGCCCCGTCTCGGGCCTGCTCCAGCGGGGGGGTGGTCTCTGGCGGGGTCGGCTGCTTGGCTCCTCGGTTACTCTGGGGCTCCCATCCCTTGGCGGTGGAGGGGCTCTGGCCAGGTCCTTCCTCTCCCCCGCTGCTGGGGTGGGTGCGTGGCTGCCATGGGGATGAGTGGCCTGGGTTCCTGCCCCCTGCGGGAGCTGCGGATGACCTGGGTACCCCGGGCCTGCCTCTGTCTGACTTACTTCTGGGTAGTACGGGAGCAACGTACCACCATCAGTGCTAAGTACATTCTGTGACAAACACGCACACTCACACATTCATGTGCATATGTTTATATGATTGTATGTTTATGTATCATATGTCTGTTTTTCTTATTTCAGTTGCAGAATGCTTATTACAGATGCAGTGCTTGGTTTCCGAATGTGCACTCTTCCTCTTTTTTTTCTCTCTTCTCTTCTTCTCTCTTTCTCTCTTTTCTCTTCCCTACCTGTCTGCTCTGGCAAAAAATAAAGAAAGAAAGAAATATATCAACAAGAGGAGCCTATATAGGTTATAGAACTCCTTTTGGCAACTCAAATGTGTTTGGCACAACAAAGCATTCAGATGATGATTCTGCTTGCTAATTCTGCCAGACAGGACAGGTCTTAAAAAAAAAAGATCAGATGTCAAACTGGCTGCCAATCAAGTGACAAATGTGCCAGTGAGGATGGATGATAGGCTGATATCTATTTTTTAAAGCCACGTGATCTACCAACATTACCTTCGCGACTGACTGGTAGATTGTGATCAACGTATTGGGCATGCCTGCTTAAAGGTCTTCTTTCTTCTGTTAATGATGATCTCTTCTGTTGCAGACGTCTCTTCTCTCTGTGTTTTTGTTCGTTTATTAAAGGAGCTTCAGTAAAAGCCACACTTTATTCATTGGTATTTCTCTTCATACTGATAAAAATATGTTTACTATGACTTTTACTAAAACTTTTACTTTTATTAAAATAATATTCAGTAAAAACTTTATTACTTCATTAACTATTACGTTAATGTAGTTGTGTTTTTACAATGAATTGATGTAAATTTTTATTTAAGTAAATTGTTTTTTAACAGTCTTGTTGATGGATTACAGAAATTCTTTACTAAAATGGAGTTTATTTGATAAGGAGAATATCATTTCCCATCTAATTAGGGACATTCTTAATAAAACACTGTGCTCAGGCAGTGGACGGGATACTTTTAGGATCTCCTCAAACCCACAGACACGTCTCCTGCAGTGGAAGCAGAGTCACCAAAGGCTCTGCATATTGCGCAACATTACATTGAAGTTGGGGACGGAGCCCTCTGATTGGCAGACTAGGGAAGGTGGTACGTCTTTTTCAGAAAGTGGACGGTAGGGTACATTCCAACTTAACAATATATAGACTGTCTTCAATCCTTGGATGAAAATCCTTTGCAGTCAATGACTACCTGAGATCTAGAACCCATGGACATCACCACATGCTGTTTCCTCCTTGAGATGCTCTGCCAGGCCTTCACTGCAGCATTTGTGTGAATGTGAGCAGAGAGTAGAGACCTGTACACTTCACAGTTCATCCTGCTGCTTCTACCAGCATCACATCATCAGTAAACACTAGTGACCTGCTTCCACTGGCAGCCATACACGCCCATGCCATAACATTACCTCCACCATGTTTGACAGATGATGTGGTATGCTTCACATCATAAGCTGTAGGTGTGTGTGTGTGTGTGTGTGTGTGTGTGTGTGTCTTACCGAACACGCTGTCAGTATCTTCGAGGCCAGAAGACATGGCTCCTCAGCAGTATCTGTTCACAGAAAGAACACCATTTTATGTTTTAAATTTAAAGGAGCAGTCCGTCAGCTGATGTAAAATTTTTCTACCTGAAGGCGTCTAAACTCGCGCATGTGGGCACTTCACTGTTTGACAGATACATCTGTGGACTCTGACATGCAAATATTTTGAATAGGAACATATAGAGCAGAAACAATACAGAACAACAGTCTTATAGTGCTGCGAACAACGACGTTTTTATAGGAATCTACAGTTCTGTGACAAATTGAGTCCATGTGCTTCAGTTCATTTATTTATGCTCAGCTCTCTTAAGGTCCCACCACAGCTTTTCAGTGGGGTTGAGGTCTGGACTTTAACTGGGCCATTGCAGCACCTTGATGCTTTTATTCTTTTCTTTTTCAAACATTCTGCTGGAGATCTGTTGCTGTGCTTGGGATCTTTGTCCTATTGCATGATCCAGTTTGGACCAAGCGTGAGCTGTGGGATAGATGTCCTCAAATTTGACTCTAGAATACTTTGGTATATAGAGGAGTTCATATATCATCCCATGAAGATGAGCTGGCCATATGGTCATGTGGCTTCAATTTAATCAGGTGCAACCATAGTCAGATGCATCCCGGGGGCCAGAGCAGGCGACATTCATGCAAATTTGAAACTGCTGACTAAGGGTAAGCGTAAATATGGTAAAGTTATAATTCACGTTGGCAGTAATGACACCCGGATACGTCAATCAGAGGTCACCAAAATTAATATTGCGTCGGTGTGTGAATTTGCTAAAACAATGTTGGACTCTGTAGTTTTCTCTGGTCCCCTCCCCAATCCGACCAGTGATGACATGTTTAGCCGCATGTCGTCCTTAAACCGCTGGCTGTCTAGGTGGTGTCCAGAAAACGGTGTGGGCTTCATAGATAATTGGCAAACTTTTTGGGGAAAACCTGGTCTTATTAGGAGAGACGGCATCCATCCCACTTTGGACGGAGCAGCTCTCATTTCTAGAAATCTGGACGATTTTAAT
>VUQH01087781.1:0-12808 GCA_015106775.1 Etroplus canarensis
ATGACCTCCTAATGCTGCAAATTCAACAAATGACCATTTTCAGTTCTTTACAATCTATAAAATGTTTTGAAACTCTGTTGTGCGTAATAATTTGGAACAATGCATTTTAAGTTTTTTATTTTTGAAAAAAATACTGTTATCATTGGGAGGTTTGTTCAATAACATTCAATTTATACTCTAACGGTTAATGACTTGAATTATGCTGACTGTCATTTGCATTTAGAAAAATCATAGAAAAATATCATTTGCATAATAATTTGGAATGCGGTGTAATGAGAATTAAATCATTAAAGTAAACCTGGGAGCTGCTGGTGCCCCTCAAACCACTGGATCTCATGGAAGGGAACAAAAAGAAAGAATACATGAAACACTCAAGTCCACTTAAGTCTGAAGGTTAAAGCTCTCTCTGAGCTTCCAAGTAGTGTTTAGCCATAGGATAACTGACCTTCGCCAACACGGCAGAGGTATATGTTTTTGTCGGTTTGTCTGTGTGCAAAATAACTCCAAAAGTTATGAAAGAATTTGGCTAAATTTTTTTTTAATGGATTTGCCCTCATAAAAGGAAGAGGTGATTAAATTTTCGGAAGAATCAGGTGATGGGATGATGACTTTATAATTTAAATGTGAGGGTGCCTCCGGCCCTGAAGCGACGCGCACGAGCAAAAGAAAGCATGACGTCACAGCGTCTGCGTTTTCTTGGCGGAGGTCTGCACTCCGAGTACCTATGTGGGGCCACCGTGTCCCTCAGTCTCCTTTTACTGAGGCCTACACAGAACCAACCACAAGTGCATTCAAGTCAGTATACAACACGAGTGGTGTTACAATTCACCAAACTAGTGACGGAACAGATTCCATCTCATCACCAGTGTTATAGAATCTATTCTTTATACGAAATAAAATCCATTGAGAAGTCAAGATTATATCCAGGACCACTTAGTGTCAATCACATAGTGGTTTACACATTCGCCTCACAAGCGAAAGGTCTCTGATTCAATTCCAGGCGGGCACACAAGCCCCTCTCACCATGGAGGGAACGTTGCAAATTCACTCCAGACGGGTAAATTCCCGCTGGAGTCGACAGACACGCCTGCGTGTCCAAATCACATGACCACAAACCACATGCTGTGGCTGCAGGACGCAGCCTCGCTGAGTCTCTGTTTCAGCTTGTGTTGAAAGTTCAGACTTCAGACTACATACCAGTTTTTAAAGTGTGTTGATAGGCCAAGTAAATCTAGACTTATGATAGATAATTTAAGCCATGATTTTTCTGTATGTTTTTATGCGTTCAGCAGGCGTTTGGTGCAGAAATGGAAAGGAAGGCAGGAAGAAGAGTGCTTGCAAGGAAGAAAAAAAAAAAAAAAAAATCACACTCCTTATCTTATTGGTGGAAAAATGCACCACATCAATCAATCAAAATGGCACTTGGTTGCTAAGGAAGAGGGAAAGTTGTGGCAGAGAGAGATTTGTGACATGTGATGTGTGTTTGGAGTGCATCTTATTGTGACACCTGACTGTTTAGTAAACAGTTGTACAAAAAACACCTGAGACACTGCCAGCATTTTAACATAAAGGTTTGTTGTTTGCTACATTTGTACATACATTTTTGAAATTTACACTCTAAATTTGACTGAGTTATAAAAATGGTTTGTTAAACGTGTTTGTGATTTTCAGAATTTAAAAAAAAAAAAAAAATCAAACTTTATTCCTACTCAGATTTTAATTTTTGTGTGATTTTAGGTCCAGTGTGTTAATAAAGCCTGTCAGAAAAAAAAATGTTACACATGGAAGCTGCGCTGAAAAAAATAACACCAGACAAGGCGAGGTAAACAGTTTCTAAAGTGAAATATAAAAACGTCAAATCAAAAAGAGCCAATTACACCCTAAACTCCAGAGAATGAAAAACTGCTTCTTTTTCGTACAGAAGCTTTTACTTTTAAAGGCTTGTTCTGGTCTGACTGGTGAGGCCTCTGTGTCCCTCGGTGCACTGCTGTGAAAGAGGGCCGAAGTTTAAAAAGCTGTTATTTTTTATGAACGTTACAATCCAGACCAACACTCCAGGGGGAGCAGCAATGCTTGCGAATCGTGGACAGATGGACAGACAGACAGACGACGGACGCCTTGCCATTTCATTACCTCATTAGGCCTTCAGCTGGATGAATGTCCCAAAATAACATTTGAAAAGACCCCCCCCAAAAAGTGAAACGTCTGCCACCACCTTATCTGCGGTGTAATTCTCCCTCCTTAAACCATCTGTGAAAATAAACAGACATCGACTCAGACGAAACGGGATCATCCTGTTTGGTTCAGGTTTTTCAGGCTCAGCGGGGTCCCAGACCAACCAGGAACAGACTCGGGAGCAGGAAACGTTAGCGGTTCTGTTCCTCCTCATCCGCGCACGCAGACACACTTACCCTCATTTCTGGCTCCACTATGATCGCTCTGTCATTCTCCTCAGACACCAGAACACAGGAGGTGAACGATGATTTGATCATGTTGATCACCAGATCGTTGGACAGGATGTCCAGCTTCTTCACCTGGTCGCCCGTCACATTGGTGCTGCCGGCAATGCCGTAACTGATAAGACACAAACGAGAAAAACCAAGTGAGTGTGAAAGTAACAAATCCACCTCTGGTTTCTGGTTCATCTTCCGCTGGACGCAAAGTGAATCGGGTCTTTGGCAGAGCCGTGCGAAGAGCCTTAAAGTCGCTGAAAAGGCGTGTCGGATCCACAGGGACACGACGCAAAATACAAAAACACAAAGCGATGATGTGCAAATCCCAAACCAATATTTTACTCACAAAAGAACAGAAAACGTATCAAATGTTGAAAGTCAGACATTTTACAGTTTCATGGAAAATACTAGCTCATCTTGAATTTGTTGAGAGCAACATGTCTCAAAAAAAAGAGGACAACAAAAGGCTGGAAATGTAAGTGTTACTAAAAAGAAACAGCTGGAGGAACATGATGCAACTAATGAAGTTAGTTGGCAACAGGCCAGTAATGTGATTGGGTATAAAAAGAGCAACTTAGAGAGGCAGAGTCTCTCAGAAGTAAAGATGGGCAGAGGTTCAGCAACCTGACACAAACTGTCTACAAACTGTGGAGCAATTTCAGAAGAATTTTACTCAACAGTGCATAATATCAAAAGATTCCACCATATGTGAGCATGATCCAACACTGCCATCTTCTCTGAGCCAAAGCTCATTTTAAATGAACTGAGGCGAAGTGGAAAACTGATCTGTGGTCAGGTGAATCCAAATTTAAAGTTCTTTTTGGAAATCATCTACCACGGCCACCAGACTGAAGAGTCTACATCTCTGATGGTACTGGCAACTTGCACATCTGGAAAGGCACCGTCAATGCTGAAAAGTATCTCCAGGTTTTAGAGCAACATATGCTCCTCGCCAGATGACGTCTTTTTCAGGGAAGTCCTTGCATAATTCAGCAAGGCAATGCTAAACCACATAATGCAGCTATTACAACAGCACGGCTTCGCAACAGAACAGGCTGGGTGCTGGAGCAACTGAAAACATTTGGTGCTGTTAAGCAACTGGAAGCAGACAAGAATGGGACAACATTCCTCTCCCGAAGGTCCAGCAGCTGGTCTCCTCAGGCCCCAGGTGTTTACAGACTGTTGCTAAAGCCTCGTCACACCTTGACGATTTACCCAGCGTATGCAGACGTATCAAAATTTCTGTTGGCATGGGCAGAACTATCGATGTTACCTCGGGCATATGCACAGCACGTTCATAATGCGTTGGACGTATACATAACATATTAGTAACTTTTATAACATGTTTCAATAACTGTAAATATGCCATTATATAGTAGCTGTAAGTTAAGTGCTGTGGTCGTCCAGAACACGTCAAATACGTCTACATATGTCAATATGTGTTGGAGATAAGTTCGCTATAAGTTACACATAGGTTAAAAGCATGTTACTCATAGGTTAGAAATAAGTCTTGGGTATGCTAGACATTATCTTCATGTATTTTGATGTATGAGTAACTTACAGGTAGCGTGTGTGAAGGCTCTGTCACACCATGACGAATTAACAAGTTTATACCGACACATCCAAATTCCTCTAAGAAGCTGGCGTACGCAGAACAATGATATATGGATGTATAGAAAAAGTATTGCTAACATATATAGAAGGTAATACCAATGAATGCTAGTGTACTGCTCTTTACCTATACAAAACATACCAATAACTTATTCGACATACGCCAGCATATTTGCAAAATTTTTCACACGTCGCCATACGCTGGTTATATCGTCAAGGTGTGACAGGGGCTTTAAAAAAGAGGGGATGCTACACAGTGATAAACGTGGCCGTGTCCCAACTTTTTAGAGATGTGCTGCCGCCATCAAATTCAGGATGAGTTAAGTATTTTTCATGAAACAGTAAAATGCCTCACTTTCAGCATCTCTTACGTTTTCTGTGTCGGTTTTTCAGATTTGCGGGGGCGGCAGTGGCTCAGTCTGTTGGTGACTGGTTGGGAACCAGAAGGTGGCCCTGGTTCGAAACTCGCCTGCGGATGAGGCAGATTGGAGATCGGAGGCCAATTCAAGACGAGGTGCACCGGAGGCTCCGAGTGGAGCCGACTTAACCCCCACCCGAGCACGGCCGAGGCGCCCCCGAGCAAGGCACCGAACCCCCACAGTGCTCCCTGGCGCCTGAAATGGTTGCCTTGTTTCTCCTCACCTCCCTCTCATCAGTTGCATGTCTTGTTCTGTTTGTGCGAACACTAGTGTGTCATCGCTAGTGTAATTTCCCCATTAGGGGATAATAAAGAAATCCTTGCGCTGTGTTTTTATTCAAGCTTTATGAATCAGGGCTGTAAGCCATTCATATTCTAACAGGCTCTGGAACATATAGGACGACTGTAGCTCCTGAATCATTTTAACCTGAGGAAAAACAGAACAAAGTAAAGAAACATGTTTGTTTTCATAAATCACAGGGTTATGATTTTAAAAAGTGCAGCTGATGCATGACGCAGCATTTCTAAACTGCTTGTTAGTGATTGAGCAAAGTATTGCATCATGCCTGCTTTTAGTCACAGGAGATTTACACAGAGGAAAGATTTGTGCGGCACACATTTTGCTCATGGGCACTTCGGCAGGGAGGGAGAAGCAGTAGAAGAGTAAATGTTAATGGATGTCAGTCTCTGCTGCCTCATGACAAAAACACGCAAAACCTGCAAAGCCTCTGAGTGTAAGGGGGCGTGGCCGCGTCAGGTATGCGCTTCCTGATTGGCCCGCTCCCCCCCCGCTGTGTCTGCCAGCGTGGACCTTCACGAAGCAAACCCCGGGTAACTCACAGGTGCGCGATCCCAGCTTTGCGCACGGCGCTGGAGATGGCCTTCACCGCCGTGCACAGCGCGTTCAGCAGCGTGGTCAGCTCTCCCGTGCCTCCGGCCTTCCGGCCCTGCTCCATCACGAAGCGGGTCACGGTCACCACGTTGGTGTCGAAGGTGCTGCGGTCCGACATGCTGCGCAGAGGAGGTGCAGAGCTGGAGCGCGGGTTCCGGGAACCTCCGCGGCTTTTAAACCGAGCGGAGAGGCGCAGGAGAGGCGGGGCCCGTCCAGAGGCGCAGGAGAGGCGGGGCCCCGCTGGGGTACACAGCCCACCCCCTCTTCCAAACTGAGCTGCTGACGAAATGATAATGTTAGCAACACGAGGGTGTGAGGGGAACAATGGCAGCGTCACACGCCTCACTTCAGGCTTTTGTTCCGCTGGAGAGGTCGTGCACGATTTAGCACATTTACCCTGATACTCTTTGTTCCTGCTGCTGATAGTCAGCTTACACAGTCCTCACATGGACTTTTCAGATTGGTAGTTCCATTTCTATCTATCTATCTATCTATCTGTCTGTCTGTCTGTCTGTCTGTCTGTCTACAGTTTACACACACTGTGTAAAAAGACACGAACATTTTTTCTCACTGTCTGAAATTAACTCAGACTAAACTTCTCCTGTTTTAGGTCAGTTAGGATTGCCAAAATTATTTCTATTTGCTAAATGCTGCAATAATGAGAGAGAGAATATTTTAGAGATATTTTTATTACTTTTGTCAAAGTCAGAAGTTTCCATATATTTCCTTAGTATTTGCTAGCATTGCCTTTAAACTGTATGACTTGGGTTGAGTGTTTTGGGTTTCCTTCCACAAGCTTCTCACAATACACAGTTCCCACAGACACGTCACAACACACGAGCGGCCGGCAGGTTTGCATTCAGGACACTTGAGGAAACGTCGCCAGCCCAGCCGTTAACAAACTGATTGGACGCCTCCAGTGACTTGTAGGCCTGGAGTTGCTCACTGGTTTAAAAGCTGCGTGCCAACACAAGATAATGGTACATGTCTTAGACCCCCATTTGACCCCCATTCGACTGGAGCCGTAGTAGCGCCGATTATGGCGATCCGTGCCAATTTAGCATTCCCAATCAAAACAGTACAAAATGGCGTGAAACAGCTGAAAACTGGGTTCCTGACAATCTATTGCCGTTATATTCCCGTCAAAAGGCCAGCATTCACATTGAGGATGTACTCACGATGTATTCTCTTTTGATGTTGATATCGTTTGGCATCATTGCCCCCGATCATGCCGTTTTGACCGGCTATTATCGACAATACCGGGACTATGTCAGGAATGCAACGGGAATTGCGCATGATAAACAGCAGTTCGACGTCAGTTCACCGCCAATAAAACGTCTTTCATCGTCATAGTATTGAAATGGTGACAACGCTGAAACTTCATTGTTCAGCTTTTCCTTTGCTAACGAGTACGGATCCACACCTATTACACCGATTTTCTCATTGTATCTCTTTCTATCCTCCATACTTAATGATTTTACATAGTCTTTCTCCTTTTGCCTTTCCATGATTTTGATCACAAGTCAAATCCGACATCAAAATAGTTTAAAATTCACGGGGGAGATAAAAAGCAGTGTGAGTAAACAAGTACAGCTCGCCAACAAAGATGGCATCACTAAGGAGGTCACGTGACCAAAAAGCATGTCTGTGGGAACTATGTACAGTTTGCTGGAATTCTGGTCCGTTCCTCCTGACAGAACTGGTGTAGCTGAGTCAGGTTTGGAGGCTGCCTTGCTCGCACACACCTTTTCAATTCTGCCCACAAATTTTCTATGGGATTGAGATCAGGGCTTTGTGATGGCCACTCCAAAACACTGACTACTTGTGACTACTTTAGTGGTATGCTTAGGGTCATTGTCCATTTGGAAGACCCGTTTGTGCTCAAGCTTCAACTTCCTGGCTGATGGCTTGAGATGTTGCTTCAGTATCAAAATGGAGAAGCCATGAGTGAAAAACTGAGCACACTCCACAGCTTGTAAAACCACCTTTAGCAGCAATAAGCTGACGAAACTGTTTCCTGTTTGACTTTATCAGTCTATCACATCATAGTGGAGGAATGTTGGCCCACTCTTCTTGACGATGTTGCTTCATTTAATTGAGGTTTGCAGGTATTCATTCATGCACAGCTCTCTTAAAGTCCAGACGCAACATTTCTGGACTTTGACTGGGTCATTCCAACACCTTGATTCTTTTCTTTTTCGGACATTCTGTCGAAGAGTTGTTGCTGCGATTGGGATCACTGTCCTGCTGCATGACCTAGTTTGGGTTAGACAGATGGCCTCATATTTGACTCAAGAATACTTTGGTATGCAGAGGAATTTGAGGTCGGTGACCACAGGATCATCTCTGCTGTTTGCAGATGATGTGGTTCTGATGGCTTAATCGAGCAATGACCTACAGACCTTCCTGTTTGTTACTGAGTGTGCAGCAGCCGGGATGAGAATCAGTACCTCCAAGTCTGAGTCTATGTTACTCAGCCGGAAACGGGTGGATTGCGCTCTCTAAGCTGGGGATAAGGTCCTGCCCCAAGTGGAGGAGTTCAAGTAACTCTGGGTCTTATTCATGAGTGAGGGGAGAAGTGAGCAGGACATGGACAGACGGATCGGGGCAGCATCTGCAGTGCTTCGAAAGTTGTACCGGTCTGTCGTGGTGAAGAGGGAGCTAAGCTTTAAGGCAAAGCTTTTGATTTACCAGTCAAGCTACGTTCCTAACCTCACTTATGCTCATGAATTTTGGGTAATGATCGAAAGAATGAGATTGTGAGTACAAGCAGCCGAAACAAGCTTTCTACACAGGGTTGCTGGACTCACCCTTAGGGTGAGGAACTCAGTCATCTGGGAGAGGCTCTACTCTGAGCCTCTCCTTTCTCAGAGTAGAGCCTCTTCCTTCCAAACAAGTCATACTTGTTGAGTCTTATTCTAACTGTAATAAATGATGACACAGTATAATGTGTCATTTGTTGTTGTTTATCTGAAGTTGTATTTAAGTAATTTTTAGTGATGGGGAAATGATACAGAGGCTTCAGAGCTTGAGTCGCTCTTCCTGAAGCAGAGTGATTCGAAACAGTGTCGTAGCGTGTATCAAAACACCACGGTCACGTGACCAATGATGTACAAAGCTTCGAACATTTTGAAGTTTTGAAGCGTTTCATTGCCTCAGAGCATTTCAGTGCGCTTCACTGGTTTAGAGCGTAAACAGTATTATAAAGTACTGTAAGGTCATTATTCTTCAACAATGTTGGGTTGTGAGGACAAAGAGGTTTGGATAGTGTTGGTGAGTTTGGTGATTTTTGGCAGTTTTGATGGAGGAGCTCCAGAGGTTTTATATGTTGAGTGCTGCTGAAACTTCAGCCGTTTTATTCAGTCATGCTTTGCCTTTCTTTCTGTCTCAGAGGTATTTGAGGGAGCAGCATTTGGCAAAACCAGAGAATCGCCTGAAATACTGGGCAGCATGCAAGACATTATATCCCACATTATGGAAATTCACCTGCAAGTATCTGTGCATTCCAGCATCCATGCAAAAAATATTTTCTAAAGCTGGGAAGCTGGTGAGCCAGAAGAGGAGTAGATGGAAGCCTGACTCAGTAGAAAAAATATTATTTCTGAATAAAATCTGTGAAGAACAAAACCTTTGTCACCTCGCTTCTGTGAATAAACATTCCTGATGGACCCCACAAGTCCCCAGATGACTGATAAACCCTTATCTTTGAAGGTTTTCTTTAAAAACACTAAAATAAGATGTTTCTGTGTTCATCCAAACACCATAATCAGTCACAAAGCTGCAGCAGGAAGGATCTCTGGTCTTGCCGTATGTAGGTACTTTTAGTCCAGATTTTAAATAAAGTTTCCTAAATGAACCTGAATCAACATTTTACCTTCATATTATGTCATTTAGTTATTCTTTAGTTCAATTTGTAGTGTTTTTAGTGTGGGTTCATTTGTCTGCATATTAAGGTTTTTTTTAAAAAAAAAACAACAACAAAAGAACAAATATCTTATACTTCTGTACCTTCGGCTGCTCCCTTGCATTCTCCACCAAGGGGTTGCCACAGCCAATCCACATTTGTATTTTGGCAGAATTTTACACCGGATGCTGCAAATGTCTTACTCCTTTAAAAAAAGAACTTAAAGACTGCACCAGAAGTACAACTAAGTCTTCTAACAACAAACATAATTCATTTGAATGTGTATTGATGATGTAATCATTAACTAATATAACATCAGGAGATTTAAATTACCACACAGTCTTTTCTGAACTTTTATTGCTGACATGGGATTAAAACAGAGTCAGCGCTTCAGTTGTGCTCTTGCGAGGTTGCTATGGCTTCAGTTGGCCACCAGATGTCACTGTTTTTACTTAGACTGAAGCTCATGATGCTCCAAATGTTTTCAGTTGGTGGTACAGGCAGTTTGGCTTTGCCTAATTCACCTTTCAGCTGCTCCCTTGTATTCTCCACCAAGGGGGTCGCCACAGCTGATTAATTTGCATTGGTAATTTGACAGTTTTACGCCAGATGCCCTTCCTGATGCAACCCTCTATGGTCAGAGGGGCTTGTGTCCAAACCTGGAACTGAACCAGGAACCTTTTTGTTTTAAGGGGATTGTGTAAACCACTGGTACACTGGCATGTGTGAAAAGCTCTCACCACCAGAGGGCAGTCTGGGACAAATTGCCTGAGTGGGGACGTTGACTATCCAAAGCACTGTGGAATGTTTTGGCAACTTGTAGTTATCATTTATCCTTAAAATAATCACCATATCCTTTTATATATATGTATCCTTGTGTTTGTAGTTATATTTAGTTTTATTTAATAAAGTTAGGCAGTTTAGTAACTATTAACAATTAGCCACAGCTAGCTCTTCTGTGACACAGAACAATTAAAAACCATTGAATCTACCTCCATTAGATGTTCCAAGCACTATATTGTTTTGCAGAGCCTGTCACTTAACTCTGTAGCATTAATTTCTTTTAATACATGACTCATTAAAGGCTAACTTTATCCAGCTGTAGAATCCGATACTTCTTAATAACAATAAAAGTAGAAGGCGAGAGCGAACATTCTACTTGTGGAGCGAGTGTAAGTAGGCCGCGGCGGCAGCAGGTAAAGCAACACCTGAGGATCTCTGACCTTCATGTTGGCTCAGCCCTGCAGGATACTGATGGGAATTTCAACTGTTTTTAGAGAGCCGGCTCTTTTGGCTCCCAAACGGCTCTTCATGTTACCACTTTTATAACTCAGTCAAATTTTGTGCTCTTTTGACTCATAATATTTAGACGTATTTAGGACGCTACAGTATTAAAGAGAAAACCCCAACAATCCCACCATCCCCTATGAGCAAGCACTTGGCGACTGTGGGAAGGAAGAACTCCCTTTTAACAGGAAGAGACCTCCAACAGAACCAGGCTCAGGGAGGGGCAGCCATCTGCCTCGACCATTTGGGGGTGAGGGGAGAGAGCAAAGAGACACAGACTGGTAAAGGAAAGCTTTTTATGAGCCAAGTTCTTCTAATATAGTAGAAAAATACAGCAGACAATAACTGGGTTCCCCCTGGGATATTGTCATTTCCATGACCATGGCAGACCACGTGTGGGCGTGACCTGATGACACAGGGGTTTGGCTGCATAACATGCAGAATCAGATCCATCATAATTCACAGGTTAATATAAAATGTGAAGTAGGGCTGCAGCGATTCAGCAAGTGACCATTTGATTACAAAAAAATGTCCTCAGTGCAAATTCTTTGCTCTGATGCTTTGTTTAGTCCGTGCAGCTATGTAGTCACTGTGGTTTGTACTGGGTCACAGTGTGCTTGCACTACATTACATGTAGCAGTTTCAATTTGCTGCTGCGATGGAGGAAGACAGAGAAAAAGGATAAGGGCAGGGAAAGAAATGTCCGACCTTGGGACATTTTAAACAAGAGAAAAATGTTTCACAGTTTACAGTGTGTCCACTGTAAGACAGAATTATCTTCTCACAACAGCATGACTTCAGTTATTCAGCATCTCAGCAGAAAGTAGCCATTCCACAGGCTGGAGCATTTTCACATGTATCAGTGCAGTCGCCACTTTAGATGAGTGCCAGTAATGTTAACAGTATGATAAGCAGAGAGCAACAAAATGTACTCTCTGCTTATCATACCGGAGCAGCCGCCCAAATAACCTTCCAACCACCTGTGGGCCCACAGTGACAGCTTTCAAGCGTGCCAGTAAATGACCTGGAAGTGCCGATCACTTTTATTGACAGACTGGTGTCTGGACAATCCGTCACAGCCTCTCCATGACGGACACAGGCTGGACAGACACAGGAGCACGTTCAGCAGCAGACTCATGCCGCCACGATGCTCCACAGAACGCCACAGGAAATCATTCCTACCTGTGACATCACACTCTGTGACTCCTCACTGTGACTCTGTCTTCATTTGCTAGATCCTCTCACATTTTAACATTTTATTAAACATCACTCTTTGCATTCTCTCAATGAGCTTCATGAGGTAGTCACCTGAAATGGTGTTCACTTCACAGGTGTGCCTTGTCAGGGTTCATTTGTGGAATTTCTTGCCTTAATGGGGTTGGGACCATCAGTTGTGTTGTGCAGAAGTCAGGTTGGTACACAGCTGACAGCCCTATTTGACAACTATTAGAATTCATAACGTGGCAAGAACCAATCAGCCAAGTAAAGAGAAACGACATCCCATCATTACTTTAAGAAATGAAGGTCAGTCAGTCCAGAAAATTGCAAAAACTTTGAATGTGTCCCCAAGTGCAGTTATAAAAACCATCAAGCACTACGATGAAACTGGCTCAAATGAGGACCGCCACAGTAAAGGAAGACCAAGAGTCACCTCTGCTGCTGAGGATAAGTTCATCCAGGTCACCAGCTTCAGAAATCACAAGTTAACAGCACCTCAGATCAGAGCCCAGTTAAATGCCACACAGGGTTCTAGTAGCAGACACATCTCTACATCAACTGTTCAGAGACTACACGAATCAGGCCTTTATGGTCAAATAGCTGCTAAAAAAACACTACTGAGGAAAAGCAACAAGTAGAAGAGATTTGTCTGGGCCAAGAAGCACAAGGAATGGACATTAGACCAGTGGAAATCTGTGCTTTGGTCTGATGAGTCCAAATTTGAGATCTTTGGTTCCACCTGCCGTGTCTTTGTGCGACGCAGAATAGGTGAACAGATGGTCTCTACATGCATGGTTCCCACTGTGAAGCATGGAGGAGGAGGTGTGATGGTGTGAGGGTGCTTTGCTGGTGACACTGTTGGGGATTCATTCAAAATTGATGCCACTCTGACCCAGCATGGCTACCACAGCATCCTGCAGCGACATGCCATCCCATCCGGTTTGCGTTTAGTTGGACCATCATTTTGTTTTCAACAGGACAATGACCCCAAACACACCTCCAGGCTGTGGAAGGGCTATGTGACC
>VUQH01087782.1:0-15692 GCA_015106775.1 Etroplus canarensis
GAGGACATGCAGAGGGTTGGTGTGAGGGAAGATAGGGCGAGATGGAGGCAGATGATCTGCTATGGTGGCCACTAACGGGAGCAGCCCAAAGAAGAGGAAGAAGAAGGAGGAGCTGTCATAAAGTGGCTGACACCACCAAGCCTGTGAGGTCTAAGTCTTCACTGGTGAGATCCCTCAAACCATCACCATAAAACATAAAGCAGGTTTCTGGGGAAATGTTTTAATAGTTTTTCATGTCTGAACGGTCAGTTTGGAGAACAGTTCAGACATGAAAAACTTAATGCTCCCTTAATGCTCACTAGAGTGAGCATTAAGGGAAAAAGAATCATGTTTTCATGGCCTGAATCATTTTGTTTGGCAGATACTTCTGAAAGTTTAATTGATACCAGCTTATTGATTCTGCACGTAGACTGGATTCTGTATTGATTCCCCTAATGAACCCTGATGGATTCCTGCAGCCTGCACATGTTCGTTTTATTATCTCTGAGTGTAAAATCTGAGCAGGTGTGCAAAAGCTCGACTGGCATAAGATTAATGTCACTGTTATGAAATGCACAACTGTCAGAAACACTTGCCAACGTTGGAACAAACAGGAAATTATACGCTTGGAGGACAATTTGGAACCAGTTCTCAGCTGGAACCGGTTCTCCTCGACTTTCCATCCCTCGATTCAGGAATCCCTGACTACAATCAAACCAGCCCCACTGCAGTTTACAAGATCAACCTCATGACGTGATTTATAGTTTGTATATGAATGATGTGATTTGGGGGAGTAAACTGGGATCCATCCATCCATCCTCATGATGAACAGATGGATGTGGGGTCTATCCCAGCAGTCACTGGGTGAGAGGTGGGGTACACCCTGGACAAGGGACCAGTCCATGACAGGACGCCTGAGATGGCGTTTTGGAGCTGTCTATATTCTACACAGTCAAGTGGAAACAAAACTACACATAATACATGTAATAATTAGAATCTAACCTCAGAGTCCACTGTCCACTCCACATTAGTTTTTTAACAAAAATGAAGCCATGTGTGAAAAACTAAGTACACCCATTATTCAACAGCTCATAGAGCCACTTTTAGCAGCAATAAGTTGCAGTGATAGTTTTCTTTATGACTTCATCAGTCTCTTACATGGTTGTGGAGGAATTTTTGTCCACTCTTTACAATGGTGCCTCACTTCATTGAGGTTTGTGGGTACTTGTTTATGTGCAGCTCTCTCAAGGTCCCAACACAGCATTTCAATGGGGTTGAGGTCTGGACATTTACTGGGCCATTGCAACACATGGATTCTTTTCTTTTTCAGACATTCTGTTGTAGATTTGCTGCCGTACTTGGGATCATTGTCCTGTTGCATGACCCAGTGTGGGTCAAGCTTTTGCTGTTGGACAGGCGGCCTCACATTTATGGTATTCAGAGGAGTTCATAGCTGACTTGATGACTGCAAGGTGCCCAGGTCCTGTGGCTGCAAAACCAGCCCAAATCATCACACCATCACCACCGTGCTTGACAGCTGGTATGAGATATTTGTGCTAATATGCTGTGTTTGTTTTTTGCTACATGCAGTTCTGTGTATTACAGCCAAACATCTCCACTTTGTCTCATCTCTCCAAAGGACATTGTTCTAAAACTCTTGTGGTTTGTTCAGTCACAAGTTTTCAAACCATAGCTGTGCTGCCATGTTCTTTTTAGAGAGAAGAGGCTTTCTCCAGTCAACCCTTCCAAACAAGTCATACCTGTTCAGTCTTTTTCTAACTGTCCTGTCATGAACTTTAACCTTTAACCTGCCTACTGAGGCCTGTGGAGTCTGAGATTGGGGCTCGTGGGTTTCTTGGGTTCTGACTTTGTGGTGAATTTGCTGGGACATCCACTCCTGGGAAGATTGGCAGCTGTCATGAATGTTTTCCACTTGTGAATAATCTTTCCCACTCTGCAGTGATGGACTTCAAATTATTATAACCATTATAACCCTTCCCAGATTCATGAGCAGCGACAGTTGCTTCTGTAAGATCATTGCTGATGTCTTTCCTCCTTAGCAATGTGTTAACCCACACCTGAATGTTCCAGACCAGAAAACTGCCAAAGCTTCTGTTTTTATAGAGGTGCTCACACTGGCTGATCAATCCATCCATCCATTTTCTGCTTCTGATCTGGGTCCAGATCACAGGGCCTGCAGTCTCTAAGCAGTCTCCAGACCTCCCTCTCCAAGGCCACCTCCTCCAGCGGGCCGGTGGGGTGTTTCCCAAGCCAGCAGAGGGGCCCTGGGACCACGAGGTTTTTAACTAACTCAGGGACTTGAGCCCCAGTGATGGGCAAGTTGTCCCCCTTGTCCCCAGACTCTGCTTCCTCTGTAGAAGTGGGACTGAGGAGTATTCCTTCCACCGCCTGACTAGATGAGCTGAGGTCAGCAGTGCTCCATCTCCACTGCATGCAGTGTTAGCTGGAAGCCACTCCCCCTCCTGAGTCGTCTGATGGTTCGCCAGAATCGCCTCAAGGCCGACTGAATCCTCCCACACCCAGGTTTTAGTTTCAGCCGGCCTGCCGGTGCCTGATGATCAGTTTGATTAGTAGCACCTGGCTGCTACTTATGGGTTTGTCGTTCGCAGGACTGCTGTAAAAGAAGGCTGAGCTGCTTGGGCATAACGTGGCCTAAACTTATCTGAAGATACCCAATGAGAGCTATGCTGGAGGTGAACTCGGGTCTAATCCTCACCGTTTCTGGCAGAACGGCAGATAAAACATGACAAGAACTGCGAGCCGAAAGAGCGGTTAGGATAGCCAGCTAGACGCAGCGTGAAGATGGCCCGAGTCTTGGTGTAGAACTTGCCCTGGAAGCCCCCGCTCCTCGGTAAACTTTGCAAAGTGCTGAAGCTGGCGTGACTGCCGGCACCGCACGGCCCCTGCGGCCCTGACCTGTCGGTCCTGAAGAATAAGTGCAGCACGGACGGGCGTGCGATCCCTCGGATTTATCCGTCACATTAGGCGTTTGCTGGGCCTCGGACCAACCCGAGCTCGGCACTGCTTTCCTTTCCTCCTGCAGCACGCTACGCTAAGCCACCACCATCAGCGTTTCTACCGCTGGAACAAATGGCTGTGCTGAAGCCGTTCTGCTCTCCATTCACGGGGGAATATTATGAGCTTGAGCAGCGCTGGTTTCCATGGCAACGCACAGCTCAGTCTACCAAGTGCTCACAATATAGCAGGAATGTACTGGATGAGGCCTCGGCGTTGGATAACATTTGTCTGTTTCATCTCGTTTCAGCAGGGCCTGAAGGAAGAACAATGTGCACAGAGCTCCCCATTCATGGAACATCTGGTTTTTATTCTAATGCTGAATATCTGTGAATAAACAGGTCATAATTAACAGGATGTTTGCCACAAAACAATAAACCCCAGTGTAATAAAATAAAAGTTTAAATTGCCCGCCCTGTTTATCTGCTGAACAGGCGTTTCACAGGAAATGGTCCTCACCTTTCAGCGTTGCAGAATCTGTGAGCTTTTCAGTTTGGTTTCATAACCCACAACCCCACCATTTTTATTCACTCTCACAGCTCTCATAGCTTGTGTAACGAAGCTTTTCAGCAACAGTTGCTTTATGCTCGCTGCTCCTAATGTACCAAGTTTATGTGAGTCTGAAGCGGGTACCAAAAGATATCAAAAACTGCCACAGAGGTGGATGTTCGGGTGATTTTACCGGTCGATCGGTGTTCCTACCCTCGTCTCTGGCTGGTGACCAAAAGAACAAGATGGGAGATACAACAAGTTTCCTCTGAAGGGTGTCTGCTCTCCCTTAGACATGGGGCGAGGAGTGCGACTCAGTCTACACGTCCACATCGAGAGGAGCCAGCTGAGATGGTTCAGACCAGCCTGGGAGGACACCTCGCGGTGAACCCAGGACGTCAGCTGGCTTGGAACACCTCAGTGTACCTCCAGAAGAGCTGGTGGAGGCGGCCCCCATGTTGCCCCCATGATTGGGACCCAGAGAAAGCAGCAGAGGATGGATGGATGGATGGATGGATGGTGGTGTAGTAAATTGTAATAAAGGACAAATGTTCTGGTGAAGGCCTCTGATTCAGTCAGCTTGGATCTTTCAAGCTCTTCCATCTAGACCAGCACACTGTGTTTGCTGTGATAAGAGCGCCGTCACACAAACAACAATAAAAATCTGACTATAACCAAAGGGTCAGATTTTTGGTTCTGGAAGCTTCCGTTCTTACTGGATTATCACTGAATCCAGGCGTTTGATTCAGTCCCATCACCACAGCTGGCAGAGCGGAGAGGGGTCACCAACGCTCTGCTGCCTCAGGACCTGCAGAGCTCCACACCTCCTCCGGCACTAACATCAGCGTCTGACCCCACAGACACTCGAGATCTTGTAGAAAGCCTTCCCAGAGGAGTGGAAGCTGCTCCAGCTGCAGCCTGTGGGTTTAGAACGGGAGGTGTAAGGTGTGGGGGGCCCGGCACGTTTGCCCACATAGCATGTGTGATCTGATGGAAATACCTGGCTGGACGTTTTTCAGTTCTGAGAAGAACACATGATCACACGGACGCTTCTGGAACCAAAACGACGCCTTTCTTGTAAAACTGTGGATTTCATAATAAAATCTGAATAAGTCATTAAGACGCTGAGCTCACAGCAGTTCATCAATAATGAACAAACCCATTAGTCTTTCCTAACGATTACCTTAAGCTGATAAACCTGAGCCCGTTTATTGATCTTACTGACCAGGCCCACGCGTTTCCTGTTGAAGGCTCAGCCCGCCTGAAACCCGCGAGGTGACACCCCGAGGAAAACGGTGCTGACGATCTGAAAGTGATTTCCACGTGACGTCCACATCGCCTGCGCTCAGCTGTCTAAAAATGGCGCGCGTCCCTGTGCGGCTTCCGCGCCATTTTAGCCACATCTGGACGTAGCTGTCCGGTCAGAGACCAGGACGCCGAATCACTGATGTGTTCAACCTACGCCTCGACGTGCGCCGCGTCCAGCTGCAGGCCACAACATGACGTTCGGCTTCACTGCACTTGTGTAACCATCTGTGAAACAGCCCGTCTTGTGCGCGGTAACCTCCGGTGTTTCAGTTTAGCACCGTGTGCGGCGTCGTGAGTGGGCTCTGATGGGATGAGCAGCTTTAGGAGGGGGGGGGGGCACTCTTATCTGCCTAAAGGTTTTTTCACACCTGCGAGTGACAAACAAAGCAGGTCGTATTTTATACAAGTCGTATGAACAAAAGTATTGGGTCACCGACGCAGTACTTCCTGTTGTAAATCCATCCATCCCTTTGCGGCTGTGACAACCCTAACCCTAACCCGTTTTCTGGGAAGGCGTCTGTGGGAGTTTTTGCCCACCTTGGTTATTTGAGTTCCTGTGGTCTTCCTGTCAGCTCGAAGCAGCCGGGCCAGACTCTGCGGCTCACTGGACGTCTTCTCCTTTTCTCGCCAGTAAATCAGCAGCTTGTCGAACGCTCAGACCAACGACCACGCTCAGTCACTGAAATCACCTTTCTGACGCGCCCTTTGACCTTCGGCAGGCCGTCTCGACCACGCCTACACACCTAAATGCAGTGAGTTGCTGCCACGTGACAGGCTGATATTAGTGTTAATGAGCAGGTATACCTAATAAAGTGACCGGTGAGTGAATGAGACCATCCAGAGGAAAAGCAGTGGATTAAAACCTGCTGTGAGACTCTGCTAGGTCCAGCACGAGCTCGCATCTGCCTGACAGGGCCGCTTCCAGGGATTTTTAAATGGGGTGGCTCGGGGGGACCGGGAACAAGGCGGAGGATTTTCTACGCCACTTCTGATGATTTTCAGATTCATACCTTGTATCAGATTCATTATGTGAAAGTGGTGCAGCACTAAAGCAGAAGTTATAATCCTACTTATGTAGCCAAAAGTGCACACGTTGCATAATCAAAGCAAATTTAAAGTACCTAAAGTAAATATAATCAGCATGTAGAACAACACTTTGCATAAACATATACATTTGATTCACTTATGTGTGTATTAGTTCATGTTGCAACTGTTGATAATTTAGCTGCATTTATATAATAATGCAATTTATGTGCAACTTAAAACGTAACTAACGTTTCAAAATAAACAGCACGCAGGATAACGTACAATATTTGCAATCAAAATGTGTCAGAGTGGAAGAAGAAAGTAGCATAACATAAAACCTGTACTTTAGTGGGGGGCAGTGCCACCCCGTTCCCACCTCCTTCTACAAACGCCCCTGCTGCCCCCAGCCAATGTGGTCCTGCCAGCAGCACGTGGGTTTGATGCTCCTTCAGTTTCAAAGTCCATGTGTCCACAGATGACCTGATTTCTGGTTTTCTGACGTCTCTAACTAGGACGGCAGGACAGTGAGACGACCTTCAGGGACAAACTGGAGGGAAAACTGGCCTGGAACAAGTGAAGCCGAGTGTGACGGAAAGTGGCTTCTAAACGGCGTGAGCTGCAGCCGTCCTGCTGACTCTTCTCCAAACTGTGATTATGAACCGAGGATTCGGTTAAACTCCAATCTGCTGATATTATTTCATAACTGGAAGAGACAGGAAGCCTCCGAGCTCGGCTGGAAGACGAGCGCAGACAGAATCCTGCTGAATCGACACTTAACTGAGCAACAAAACAGAAGGAAAGGCTGGACTCCAGACGGCTGAAACTTTGATTTGACATCGAAGACGAAAGGAGCGAGCGCCTTTAAGTAAAATACATTTTGTTCACTTGTAGATTTTCTGGGTTTAAGAACATCATCAGATTTACTCATTTCAGAAACTACTTCAGCTTACAGCCCTCAGTGCACGCACTGGCCATTTTAATAGGTATACCCTTTCAACCGCATGTTAATAAAACTATATAATCAGCCAATCACATGGCAGCGACATCCGTGCATTCAGACATGTAGACGTGGTGAAGATGACCTGCTGAAGCATCCGAACATGGAAGAGAGGTGATGTAAGTGACACAGGTACTCTGGCACAGATTTGGCACCAGATGCCTTTCCTGATGCGACTCTGCCCGCTGGGAGGGACTTGTGTCGCCATCTGACCTCAAACCATGGATCTTTAAAAGCCCACCGCCGACCTGAGTATTACTGCTGACCGTGTCCATCCCTTCATGACCACAGTGTCCCGTCTTCTGATGGCACACACCGTGTCACCAGATCTCAAACTGGTTTCTTTAACCTGACAATGACTTCTGTACTCAGATGGCCTCCACAGACACCAGGTCTCATTTGGGAAGTGGTGGAGCAGGAGATTCTCATGATGGCTGTGGAACATCTCTGAGGGATGTTTCCAGCACCTTACTGAATCTATTCCATGAAGAATGAAGGCAGTTCTGAAGGCAAAAGGCATGCCTAATAAAGTGGCCGGTGAGTGTGTATCATACAAAAGGATGTCTCACTCTCTAACATCTCGTACAGTACGATTCTGTGGCTGCATGTTGGTGTTGTTTTGTTGCTGGTTGTGCAGAATTATTAATGCCTCTTGGACCACCTGATTAAACGAGTTCTACATAATTAATTACGGCCCATTTCAGCGCATCTTACTGCAGAGCTGGAAAACCAACCCACACTGTGGCTTTTTACATCTCAAACTGCCCAGCTCTGACTGCTCCACAGCGCGCACCGCTGGTGACTTCAGGACGTTTCCAGGGTGCCTGAACACCCGAGGTTTATTCTCAGCACCCTAAAAATAACAGCAGTGATGCAGTAATAATAATGCATTTTACTGTCCCTGGTTTGATTCCAGGTGGGGACAACATGCCCCTCTCACCATGAAGGGTTGCATCAGGGAGGGCATCCGGTGTAAAACCTCTGCCGTATTACCGATGTGGATTAATCTGCTGAGGTGACTGTTGTACTGAGTCCTTGCCTCAGGCTTTAGGAAGAGGCTCCGCCCTCAGACAGGTGTATTAGAATACAATCTGTGATTATTCATTTTGAATAGTTCTTAGGCGCGACCACAGACCATGTGACTAATTAGGTGCCTTTAGGTGTAACTGTAAAACTGAAGAGGTTAAAAGCACTGAACACATTTGCAAGCAGGATGTTCATTTATTCCTTTTACAACCAAAAAGGCAGGAACGCTGCGTTGAATATTAAAAATAAAACACAATGCAGTGATTTACAGATGTCAGAATGCAGTATTTTGTCCACAAAATAAAATATAAAACATATCAAAGGTTAAAAGTGAAACATTTTACTGTTTCATGAAAAACACCAGCTTGTCTTGATGGTAACATGTGTCAAAAAGTTGACAGGGACAGGGCAACAAAAGGCTGGGAAAGTGTTACTAAAAAGAAACAGCTGGAGGAACATGTGGCAACTAATGACATTACCTGGCAACAGGCCTGGAATGTGATTGGGTATAAAAAGAGCACCTTAGAGAGGCGGAGTCTCTCAGAGGTTCAGCAATCTGCCACAAACTGTCTACAAACTGTGGAGCAACTTCACAATCATGTTCCATCATCTACAGTACAGAATATCCAAAGATTCTGAGAATCTGGAGATGTCTCTGTGGACAATGGACACGGCTGAAAACCAGTCCTGGATGCTGGTGATGTTCAGGCCCTCAGGCAGCACTCATGATTCTGTCATTAAATCACTGCATGGACTCAGGAACACTTCCACACATCACCGTCTGTGGACACAGCTGGCCGTGCCGTCCACACATGCAGGTTAAAGAACATGATCCAGAAACACTGCTCTCTTCTCTGGACCAAAGCTCATTTAAATCATGGACACTGTGTCCTCTGTACTTTGAGGAGAGGGACCATCCAGCTTATCAGCACTGATGGTATGGGGGTGCATTAGTGCCTATGTTTCTAGCAACCTGCACATCTGGAAAGGCTCCATCAATGCTGGAACTTTCAAAAGTCAAGATAAAAAGTTGTTCAACATTTTTTAACTTTAACGAACAGAATTTTCATGCAAATGAGGTCATTTTTGACAGCCTTTGCACCTCGGATTCTCTATGATTTTTTAAAACATTCAGTATTGCTGAAACAACATTATTACTTTTCAAAAAATGCCCTAAATAATTCTAATAAAAGCTGCTCTCATTTCATCGCTGCAGCAGTTTAGAAAAGCACAATCTTCTGAGTTTTGATCATTTTAAGTGTGCCTGTTTTATATAAAAGGTGTACATGAATTCGTCCCGCCTCATTTAAAGGAATTTTTTAACAAAAGACCGACCACAAGATTAGCACCAGGGCCACCACTAGAGGGGACTGTGAGGTGCCTTTTAGCTGCAGGACAAACTGTGCTGCCAGTAAATATTGTAATAACTACATGAGCTCCTTACATGTCCCACTTTTTCTTTTGCAGCACATCAACATGCTCTGCTTTCTATTTTTACTGCTTCTTCTTCTTCTTCTTCTTCTTCTTTTAGAGGATCATCTGCCTCCATCTCACCCTGTCTCTGCCCTCACACCAACCCTCTGCATGTCCTCCTTCACTACATCCATCAACCTTCTCTGTGCTCTTCCTCTTCTCTTCCTGCCTGGCAGCTCCATCTTCAACATCCTTTGTCCAATATGTCCACTGTCCCTCCTCTGGACATGTCCAAACCATCTCAGCCTGAGCTGTCCCTCTGATGGACTGTCCTGTCCCTCCTGGTCACTCCCAGTGAACATCTCAACATCTTCAGTTCTGCCACCTCCAGCTCCATCTCAACCATACATCACAGCAGGTCTCACTACCGTCCTGTAAACCTTCCCTTTCACTCTCACCACTGTCCCTGTTACAGAAATGAATTAAATGAATGAACACAACTGTCCACATATTTTTATACATGTAGAGCATCCAGTTTCCTTTTGTGATATGAATCTGTGTCGCACTCTGACCTCAGATCGACCTTTACATTAGAGGTTTAATCAGGTGTTAACCTGCTCACTGCTGGACCAGCCCGAACTCTCACAGGAGGCCTCGACCCTCTGCCGCCCAATTAACCAATCTCAGCTGCCTGTTCATTATTAGAGGGGGAGCGTCCGGGCGATCATCGCAGACTAATCAGCTGATAAATCATCACGCCTTCAGAGAGATGGTGAAAATTGAGGTCATGTGACCTCCTGTCTCATATTTGCTCCTCGAGTGAATCTTCTGAAAGAGAAAAAGAAGTAAACACGGTGCCGTCATCAACGAATCATACTTTAGCTTTAGATAGATGTTGATGAGTGAATTAACACGGTTCTCAAAGTGTTGTTAAGCATTAAATGAACACATTAGGTGGAAAAACGTCCAGAGAAAATTCAATATAATAAAGGGGAGGAATGTTCAGATATAAAACGTGCATGAAAACACACATTAGTGATATTTTGTTATTGGTGAAAATTCAGATTTCTCTGGGATAAATCAGCGTTATTTCCCAGAAACCAGAGATGAGCTGGAAAGTGAGTTAGAGCAGGGAGGCTGCAGAGACAATGATCGAATGTCCACATGTTAAACTCATCTTCAGTCTGGTTTAGAGCTCCAAGCTCTCCTCCTCGTACTCAAACGGTGCCCGCTTTGAATGTCATCAGCTCATTAAACGGCTGTAATCAGCTGTTTCCGCTCCCGTAGATATGATAACAGCTCCCCCCCCTTCCACCACCTAGTTACAATTATCAATTAATGAGGTGACAAAAGCCTACAGAGCCAAAGATCACATCTGACGGCCAAAACGTTAGCATGTGCTGGTGACACGGCCAAAATAAATTGGAGAAATTGAGATTTATCAGCTCTTTTCCTGAGGTTTTTGTGCTAGAGTTGCCTATTTACCTTTGAATATTTGACACTGGAGTTCTATGACTTTGGCTCCGTGCCACAGATGGTTGTGTTGGGAAAGACAGAGATTGAATCACACGTGAGGGTTTGCTAGACTTTTACCACAAAGAGTGGGGTTAGTCTCCCGTATGAGACAAGACTTTCAGACTTTGTGTTTCATTTTTCTTTTAAGTGTCAGAGTTTAAGGTATGGACCCAAACTGTAGACTCAGAGTTTTCATAAAGCTGGCAAACAGTCCATAAAAAGTAAACTGAATCCAAAGGGATGAAAACATAACCAGGGAAGAAACAAGACATGACTAAACTTATCCAGAGAAACTTCTAAAGCTCCTGTCACACTTTGACGATTTAGCCAGCGTATGCTGACACATCAAAATCTCTCTAAAATGCTGGCATATGCAGAACTATGATGGATTTTTTAAAATTTTGGATGTATTAGTAACTTATATATAAAGTTTTGATTACGTGTAGATAACTTATACCAAAGAACGAGTGTTGCCGGCGTTCACAGCATATGCATAGCGTGTCGTAGCCTATTCACAGTATCAACATCACCGTGGTGCCGAAGAAAAACTCAAAGAATGCTGCCAAGAAGTCTCCTGACCAAGGACATGGACGCATGGAGGAACCATCATCACCCACACCCTCATCACCCTCACGCTCAGCGTGTGATGGAGATGCACGTAGGTTCAAAGCACATTATTTACAGGTTAGAAATAAGTTTTGTTGTGTTGCTGAATGCCAGCAACACGCGAAACATTCATTGATATAAGTTATGTTATTAAAACATTCTATATAAGTTACTAATATGCTATGTATACATCCATAATTTAAAAAAAACATCTTGGTCCTGTGTATGCCAGCGTTTTAGAGAACTTTTGATGCATCAGCATACTCTGGCTAAATGGTCAAAGTGTGACGGGGCATTAGAAAAAAGTTTTAGGTATGTTAGACATTACATCAATGTATTTCGACTTATGAGTAACTTACAAGTAACATGTGTGAATGTGTGTCAACAATCACATAACTTACCTAAAACTTATGGCCCACGTGTGAAGGGACCGATGAAGCTGGGGGAGAGTTTGCGTGTGGAGCCCGTAAGAGGGATGTGTTGAGTGGAAAGCCAGACCTGATCTCCGGGGTGGAGGGTGGGCGACAGGCAGCGGTGAGGGTCGGCAGTGTCCTTGTAGCGCCTAGAGGAAGCGAGGAGGGCCCTCCTGGCCGAGTTCCAGAAGTGCCGGCAGCGGCGATAGTGGTGTTGGACAGATGGCACAGCGAGGTCCTTTTCCAGAGACGGGAATAGGGGAGGCTGATAACCTGAAGAGATTTCAAAGGGGGAGAGTCCAGAGGAGGATGAGGTCATACAGTTGTGTGCATACTCAACCCACAGTAGATGTTCACTCCAGGAGGAAGGGTTGTCCGCCGCCACACAACGTAAGGCCGTTTCCAGTTCCTGGTTCGCGCTCTATTTGGCCGTTGGTCTGGGGGTAATAACCTGAGGATAGTCTAACAGAGGTTCTGAAGGCTTTGCAGAATTCTTTCCAAACCTGTGATGTGAATTGGGGTCCTCGGTCAGAGACAATGTCAATGGCGATGCCGTGGAGGCAGAAGACATGCTGGATGAGGAGCTTGGAGGTCTGAGCAGTGGTCAGGAGACTGGGGAGAGGAATGAAGTGCACTGCCTTGGAAAAACGATCTATGATGGTGAGTATGGTGTTGTTACCTTTGGAAACAGGCAGACCAGTGACAAAGTCCAGCATGATGTGCGACCATGGGCGTCCAGGAATCATTAGAGGCTGAAGGAGGCCGCAAGGAGTCGAATGGGGGGGCCTTATGCTGGGCGTAGGTGGTGCAGGCCAAGACGTAAGAACGAACGTCCTTCTCCAGGGTGGGCCACCAGAAGGTTCTTCATAGGAAGGTGAGCATGCGTTGGATTCCAGGATGGCAGGTGAACCGGGCGGTGTGGACCCAGTGCAGCGCCTGCGACCTTACTGCCCGCGGGACGCAGTGGCAGTTAACGGGGCCTCCTCCGGGGTCTGTGTCCGTGGTGGCGGCCTGGCGGATGGCATTCTCAATGTCCCAGGTAAGAGATCCCACAATGCACGAGGGAGGTAAGATGGTTTCTGACTCGTCAGGGGCATCTAGGGGGGAGAACTGGTGAGAGAGGGCATCAGGTTTAATGTTATGAGAACCAGGGCAATATGTGATAGTAAAGTTAAACCTTTCCAGGAAGAGGGCTCAACGGGCTTGGCAGGAGTTCAAACGCTTGGCCGACTGGAGGTAGGCGAGGTTTTTGTGATCTGTCCAAACGATGAACGGGTGCTTGGCCCCCTCAAGCCAGTGTCTCCATTCTTCCAACGCTAGTTTGATGGCCAGCAGTTCGCGATTCCCCACGTCATAGTTGCACTCTGCAGGAGAGAGTCGACAGGAGAGAAAGGCACAAGGATGCATCCTGCCATCACATACCTGGGACAAGACGGCACCCACACCGGTCTCCGATGCGTCCACCTCTACAATAAACTGCTGCTCTGGGTCCGGGTGATGGAGGATGGGTGCCGAAGTAAAGAGCCTCTTAAGGTGGGCGAAGGCTTTCTCGGACTCGAGCCCCCAACTGAAAGGTACTTTAGGAGAGGTCAAGCGAGTCAAGGGCGCAATTATCTTACTGTAGTCACGTATGAAGCGCTGGTAGAAGTTGGCGAACCCCAGAAAGTGTTGTAATTGTTTTTGTGTAGACGGGGTAGGCCACTCGATGACAGCACGCACCTTAGCAGGATCCGCCTTCAGCTGCCCCTCCTTGATGACGAAACCCAGGAAACTAACTGAGGACACATGGAACTAACACTTCTCAGCTTTTACAAACAACATATTCTCAAGGAGGCATTGGATTACCTGGCGGAGTGTGGTGCTCCCCTTGGTTGCGGGAGAAGATGAGGATATCGTCCAAGTAAACGAAAACAAATCTGTTCAGCCAGTCCCGGAGGATGTCATTAATCAGGGCCTGGAAGATGGCTGGGGTATTAGTGAGTCCGAAGGGCATCACAAGATATTCAAAGTGGCCCAAAGGTGTGTTAAAGGCCGTCTTCCATTCGTCCCCCTCTCGAATCCGCACCAGATGGTAGGCGTTCCGCAGGTCCAGTTTTGTGAAGATGGTGGCCTCCTGGAGAGACTCAAAAGCAGAGTTTAGTAGGGGCAGAGGATACTAGTGATATTGTTGAGGCCCCTATAGTCAATGCAGGGATGGAGAGATTTATCCTTCTTCTCAACGAAAAAGAACCCGGCCCCGAGAGGAGAGGAGGAGGGTCGAACGATTCCGGCAGCCAGGGACTCAGTGATGTATTTCTCCATGGCCTCCCTCTCGGGACGGGACAGGTTATACAGGCGGCTAGTAGGCAGAGAGGTCCCTGGCAGGAGGTCGATGGCACAATCATAGGGTCTATGAGGCGGAAGAGAGCGCGATTCTTGGAAAAGACTTCAGCTAGGTCATGATATTTAACAGGTACCAGAGAGAGATCAGGTGTGGGAGAAGAGTGTTGGATGGGTGGAGACTCAGGTGGAACAGCTGAATGCAGACAAGAAGCGTGGCAGTGGCCTCGCCACTCACTGACCTGACCCGTGATCCAGTTGATGCCGGGATTATGTTTTTGTAGCCATGGAAATCCTAGGAGGAGAGGGGTGCCAGGCGAGTCGATGATGTAAATTTCCAAGAGCTCATGGTGATTTCCAGAGATGACCAGCTGCAGGGGGGAAGTACAATGTGTTATGGAAGCAAAGCAGGAACCGTTCAGGGCTGCCACCTGAAGAGTCTGAGGGAGACGTTGCACAGGTAAGTTAAACTGGGTCACCAGAGATGAATCAATGAAATTCTGCTCTGCACCAGAATCCACAAAAGCCCGAAGCGCCACCGACCGCCCCACCCAGAAGAGCCTGGAAGGCAGTGTGAGACGGGGATGTTTACTTGTAGCTGCTCGGCCCGTCGTCACCCCCATTACTGCCGACAGGCCCTCCCTTTTGGCCGTGATGGGCACTGGTACAGGTAATGATTTGGAGAAGTGCAGTAAAGGCACTCACCCGTACTGAAGTGCCGCTCCCGCTCCTCCGGTGAGAGTTTTGAGCGTCCCAGCTGCATGGGCTCTGCAGCCGCCTCCAGGCTGCGCTGACGGGGATAGTCTGAACCTCCCTCTCCGCTGAGATCGAGAGGCACTCGTGGATTCGCCAGCCACGGCGCCTGCCACCTGAGCCGAAGGTCCCGGGCTTCATTCCTCTTCCTAAGGCGATTATCCACCCAAATGGCGAGGGAGACGAGGGCGTCAAGCAAGCTGGGTTCATCCCAGGTGGCAAACTTGTTCTTGAGCCGCTCTGAGAGACTATTGAGAAATACATCCCTCAGCGCGGCGTCATTCCAGCCTGACCGCTCCGCAGCAATACGAAAGTCCATAGAGAAATCTGCCACGCTCCGCTGCCCCGACGAAGAGAGAGAAGGTGGTGAGAGTAATTGTCTACATGCAAGGAGTGATCAAAAACTTCCCGGAGGGTGGCTTCAAAAGCGGCGTACGTGGGGGTCAGTTCCCCTGCCAGGTAAGCCATTGCCCACTGCCACACACGCGCAGTTAAACTGTTCAACACAAAAGTGATTTTAGCCGGGTCAGAAGAATATTCACAGGGCAGCTGTGAAAAGCGTGGACTACACTGGAGGAGGTAGCCATGGCATTCACCCAACTCACCGGAAAACACCTTGGGCAGAGGGATGGTTATCTGAGCGGGGGCTGGTGGAGTGGGCGGAGGCGGTGGAGCGGGCGCAGGCGGAAACGCAGACAGACAGGTGAGCAAGAGTGTTCTGTACCTGCTGCAGTTGCTCCGAGACGAGGCGGAGATCCGACTGCGCCTGGCCCATCTGAAGAAGCATATCCCGTTGACCATCACTGAGCGAG
>VUQH01087783.1:0-11601 GCA_015106775.1 Etroplus canarensis
CAGCAATGTCTCAGACGCTGGCCAAAAAGCCACCAAGGTCAGGCTCAAAGGTCAGCGCTGTCTCCTGGTGGAAAACAGGAGGAGAGACACACCCTGGAAGTGTTTGGCCTGTGATGTCCCCTGTGCCTTGTCTTGGACAGGAAGTTTTCCAGAGTGGCACAAATAAAATGTGTCACATCATATGCTGACAGAAAACGTTTTATGGAGTGGCACAAATAACGTGTGTATAAATAGTTGTGCAAAAAAAACGCCTGTGACTTTTACTGTATTTGAATGTAAATAGTTGTTATAAGTTTGTTTTTTGCCAAGTTTGTATATAGTTCTTTGAAACTGACACTTTATATTTTCATTTTAAGTTATGAAAACTGTTGGTTTAGCATGTTTGTGCAGTTCAAAGTAAAAAAATCAAATTTTTTTCTACTCGGATTTTATGTTTCTGTGTGATTTTAGGTCCAGTGTGTTAATATAGTATGTCAAAATGAAAAATAACCCTTTAAATTTAAAAACTGAGGTTGTTCTGAAAAGAATGACACCACACAAGGCAAAGTAAACAGTTTTACTGGTGAAATATAAAGCTAAAATCAAAAAGAGTCAAAAACGGCCAAATATACCACCCAACCTGTGGGGGTTAAGCAATTTAGCAATGGCCAAGCAACAGCATTAAAACATTCATATATACTAAATCAATTTAAAGTCATAATTTCTCTCTATAGGGTCATGGTCCGTATTTTAGTTGGAGTTTTTGAGTTCTATTTTCCTCTTTCTGTCCCCTGCCTAGCCGGTTCCCCCTGTTAGTGGTCTTCATCTCTGTCTGCGTCGAGTCTTGTCTTATTTTGGTATGTTTTGTTCCCCTGTCTTGATTGTTCCACCTGTGCCCCTGTCCACTTGTCGTCTGCTCATTGGTCTGTCTTTGTCTATTTAAGTCACGTCTTCCGTGTTTCTCATTGTCGCGTCGTACTGGTTCGTTCCCCGTGTGTTCTACCTGCCAGTGGCAAATAAAAGCCTCTCAATCGTCAACCTGCTCTGCGGTCCTGCATTATTGGTCCACGCCACACTAACCTATGACTTCCCATGACAGAATGATGCGACCAGTAGTGGACCCCGCGGACCGCGACCCCTCCGAGGAAGAACTTCAGGACGCACTCAGCAGGCTGCTGTGTTGTGTCCAGGCCCTTAAGCACCCGACGGACGAGCTGCACAAGATGGTTGATCTCATCTGGATCTTGGACATTTTTGAAAACATGCCTTGCCTGCAGTTCCTTCCAGGCCTCCTCGAGTTGTGGCGTGATGTCCATGACGCCAGGCTGCGGCTTTTGCTAGAGAGATACGGCTGGGACTTCAGCGCCACCAGCCGCCCACCGCCTCCTCTTCCTCCCTCGTCCTGCCTTCCTGGCGGCCCCCCGCTCCTCCTCCTCCCAGCATGAAGGAGGGTTTGCTGCTTCTTCCCCGTCCCAGCCCGTCGCCGATCCAGGGGCGATCCTTGAGGTCAGCTTCGTGTCAGCCCAGCGGCTGTCCCCCGCTGATCCTGAAGGAGGTGCGCGGGAACCGTCAGCGCTGGAGGAGGGGCGCGAGAGCGAGCCGTCAACCCGACTCGGGCTGGAGCAGCATGAACAGCCCGACCCAGTTCCCGGGTTGGCCGGCAAGAGGAGATGGCGCTGTCCCGCACACCTCAGCAGCTGGCTTCAGAGGGGCGGGGCGCCCCTGAGCTTCCGGCGTCATCGGAGCGGCACATTCCCGGGCCGCCAGCGTTAGAAGGAATGTGCTCGCTGGACCTCCCACCGGAACTCAACACCGGAACACCGGAAGTGCTTCACACTGCCTCCTCCGGCCGAGGAGTTCTTCACGCCGCCTCCTCTTCCCGAGGAGTGCTTCACCTTGCCTCCTCTACCCGAGGAGTGCTTCTGCCTGCCCCCTCTACCCGAGGAGTGCTTCTGCCTGCCTCCTCTACCCGAGGAGTGCCTCTGTCTGCCTCCTCTACCCAAGGAGTGCCACTGCCTGTTTTCTCCTCAGGCCTCTGCGTCTGGCCACCAGAGCGGTGGTCTCCAGGCCCTTGTGTTCGGCCACCCGAGCAGTGGTCCCCCGGCCTCTGTGCTCGGCCACCCGAGTGATGGTCTCCACGCCGGCCACCCAAGCAAGGCTGGTCTCCGTGCCAGGCCTCACCTCGGTCACGTGAAGGGTGGCTGTTCAGGGGCAGTCTTCGGTGCACCTGGGCTTGGTGCCACGAGCCTTTTCTCCCCCTTTTTCTTGGCCACCTGGGTCCCTAGATCCTTGTTGGTTCTGGCTCCCCGTTTTTGTTTTGTTTCTCTCCAGCTGCATAACTCCATCTCCCTCTGTCTGGCCATCCAAGGTCAGCTGTGTAGATAACAGGGACTTTCCAGCCAGGTGTTTCTCTCTTCTTAACAACAAGATTATGACTCATTATACATTATATGTATATTGGTTATATTTGCATCAACATAATCATTTCAGTCGTCTGTGTCTTATCACCTTAGGCTTGACGTTACTTTATGGTGCTTTCTTCAAGCAGAGGGCCCAGAAGTCTCAATCCTATTGACACATTGTGTTAACACACACCTGAATGTTCTAGACCAGCAAACTGACATAACTTCTTATAGAGGTTGGCACACTGGCTCATCATTAGTTAATCAAGTGGTTTCGTTTAGCAGCCCCTCAGTGCTACTTACTCTCTTGAAGGGCAAATGCAACGATTTTGCCAAAAATCACAAAAGTCACTTTTCCAGTAGTATATAGTTTAAATTATCATGTGATATAAGTTTTCCAAACATATTCATTAGAAAACTAATGATAAAACCAAAAATATATTGGAGATTTCATGCTTTTTACAGAATTTGCCGAGCTCAGTGCTGCTGCATGCATTCGTGAGCTTATGCACTGTGAAACGTCACAGTTGCCAAACTGGGTCACTCAGCTGTGCGGGTGTTCGTCACTGGTCCTGTATCCCTGAAATGGTGAGCTTTCTTGCTGACCAGGATGAATTAAGTGAGGCTGAGTGAGCCTAAACATCCAGGTACGAGGTTATATGTCTGAACCGCGGGCTGACAACATGCATTTTACTTGTGAGCCAAGGGCTAGCAGTTCCGACTCGGATGCGGACTGCAGAGATCAGGAGGAACATGTCTCAGCCGTCGAATATTAATGCAGAGGCCGGTGATCCACCATCTCAAAACCTAGACTGATCAGAGATATTGTTCACACCATATATGAAATTAATTATGATAAGTTTTTGACTACTGCAAGTTGTCACCAGCTGGCAGCAGTGTACCGTACACACGTTTGACATTCTGCACCAGATATTCTTAACATTTAAAAGCAATTCTGAGCAATTCTGTATTAGCATGATTTTCAAGTATAATATGTAAATTAAAAAAATATACATGTATAAATATAACTGTAATCTCCTATGAAATGAAATTGAATTGAAACTGTCACAGCTATTAGAAACTTACCTGCATATTTGCTCGCTTTGCAACTGCAAGACTTCTACTTTTCGTTTTTTCTATTCGTTGGGGTCGTTGGATGGTTTGCTAGCATGGGATTTTTCTTGAAGCTGTCCATGAAGTGGCCCTCGCCTAACGTGGAGTGCTTAGACGGCTTCCACAGGTCTCTTTTCTCCCAACATTTGTAATTCAGATAGCTCGTAGTTTCTTTTCTGTATGGCTCCAGTGGAAACTTGAACATTGCCAGGCCCATTCCTGTCACATTTTTACAGTATACCACAACGCATAAGCCCATGATGCTCCAGAAAACTTAGTCCATTTTACACAAAAGTTAATGAGCGGCACTGAGATGTGTAGCAACATTGACGTCAAGGGGACGGAAATAGCCGAGCAGCAATTTGAAAGCAACAGTCGTTTCTGGACAGTGCAAAACCTCAAAATACTCATAATTAAAAACATATTTTGAACAAGTATGAAAACGTTTAGGGGTAAAATTGCGCTGCTAATCCAATTTTGTGTTTTCTCAAATCGTTTCATTTGCCCTTTAATTCCTGTGGAAGCAGTTAGTATGTACTTTTCACAGGACTACATAGAAGCTTGTGAAAATTTTTGTTTTCACATGACTGTCCATTTGAAGTTTAGATCCTAATGACCACTGAAACTAATGTAATTGCTCTCTTCCCAGTCATTCACATATACAGTAGATTTCAAAATAACTGCCTTAACGTGCTAGACTTGGTTCTAGAAGCATTTTGGTTGGGGTGACTAAGAAGCTGTAGGTTAAAGCTCACCTTTTTACAGCATAAATCACAAGCTAGAAAGATCTTTTTTATATATATGTTTCTAGGTTAAAGAAGCCATTGAAGATTTTACATGCGCTCATTCACACAACCTCTAAAAGTCTTAGACATAATCGGGGTTGCTTTCTGTTTATCACTGATTAGAATGGATAATAACACACCTTCAGGGAGGTAGGTACAGGAGGGCACCTACTAGCCAGTATCTTTGTGAATGATTACTAATGATAACAGCCATTCAATGGAATGATAACATTCAAAGTGAGTGGACTTGTCAACCTGTCTATGTAACATCCTTTGAAATATAATTGTGCAGGTCTGCAGTGACAATGGCTGTCATCACCACTGATCATTTTGTGATTTTACATGGGTCAGATATAAATGGGCTTTCAGGATACCCTCTGTGTGATTTTTTTTTTGGCTCACATAGTGAGGAAGATGCTTTTTGCATCAGCCATGCTCTTTATCATTGCTTGTTTATGTACATCATTTGGAAAAAAACATTTTTGTGAAGAAGACGAAAACTCATTGCTTTTACTTGAAGCCCCCCAAGGCTCAGAAAGAGTGGAAATTTCCATCACAATATAATTATACTGAATAGACTACAGTGTATGAAGCTCTGCCTGTAAAACAGTCTGAAAAGGTAAAGCCAAAAAGAAAAAACTATGACATTGATTTTAATGAAAATATTACATCAGTTTTAGAGATGAAAGAAAGCGCACATAATACAGAAGATCCTTAAGACGGCGGTTTTAAAAAGGTGAGGCCAGAGAAAAGAGGGAAAAACCAGATATCGGATGGGAATGCAGTAAAAAAAAATTATATTGAGAAGTGCTGTGAACACAGACTTCAGTAACTTAAATCACTCAAGTACCCTTCACTATATTTTCTCCCTAGATTGTAACAGTTCAATCTAAATTTCCCCCTCATTGAGCAGAGATCTCTGCTGTTTGCTCAAGGAAAAACAGAACAAATATCAACCCGCTGTCAGCAGCCTCTACAATTCCACATCTTCAAATATGAATCATGTAAAGAAAAAAAAAGCAAGAAATACAATATTTTGTGGCTTTTATGCAAATTTGACATTTCTCCTGCTGGTTCCACAGAGCCAGGTTTTCTGTTGACCACAGATACCTGACCATGTCAGTGCTGAGGTAGCAGCAGCCTCTGTTGCACTGGGTCTTCATTATTTGTTATCAACACATTAATACATGTCAAATAGAAATTGCACACATGCAAGTCTAAGAGGTGGGCTGCTTGTGTTCTTCATCGGAATGGAAAATACATTATATGTCAAATATGTGCACAGGCATATCTTTTGGCTCCACATTGCAGTGCAGGGCATAAGAAGTATTTTATTTCATTCAGTTTTAGTGAAAAAACAACTTAAGGCGTAGGTGCAGAATAGACCCAAAGTGAAAATCAGCACCTCTGCTTTTTCTTCGTTTCCTGTTAATGATTGAAACATTTTGTCATTCGATGTCGGAGCATTAGCAAAAAGTAAATACAACGCTAATCACTTAAAAACAAAATGTATGTTTTCCTAATATTTGAAGAAATTAAGTTGCATTATTAGTTCAATAAAACTTTATGTTTTGTCAAAAATGGTCATATTATGTTGTTATACACTCACCAGCTACTTTATTAGGTATACCTGTTCAGATGCTTCCTCTTGCAAAACACATAATGAGTCAAACATATGGCAGCAACGCAATGTATTTAGGCATGTAGAAATGGTCAAGAAGACCTGCTAAAATTCAAACCAAGCATCAGAATCAGGAAGAAAGCGTGGCATTGCTGTTGGTGCCAGACAAGCTGGTCTGAGTATTTCAAAAATGGTTGATTTTCTGAGATTTTCCCACACAGCCATCTCTAGGGTTCAAAGCGAATGGTCCAAAAATCAGCAGTTACTTATGAAAATGACTTGGGAAGTTCTGCTGTACTGGGAATCCCAGGGCCCTAAGATAGCTTTGACAGGCATTCGGGTGCGGAAACATCTAGGTGGCAGAGGCAGAAGGTACTAGTAGGGTAGGTTGGTTTCTCTTGACTGGGTCCCTGTTAAATATAGAATTGAATTTAAAATCCTTCTACTCACTTCCAAAGTCTTGAACAGTTAGGCCCCATCCTATCTTAAAGACCTCATTATACTATATTTTCCCATTAGAGCACTTCGCTCTCAGAGTGCATACCTACTTCTAGTTCCTAAAGTTTTTAAAAGTAGAATGGGAGACAGAGCCTTTAGCTATCAGGCCCCTCTCCTGTGGAACCAGCTCCCAGTTTGTATTCAGAAAGCAGACATCCTCTCTACATTTAAGATTAGACTTAAAACTTTCCTTTTTGATAAAGCTCATAGTAAGAGCAAGCAGGATGATGGGAATGGGCAATAGGTGGCATGGAGTAAATGGGAAAATGTATTTCAGCAGAAGACCACCTGGTCCAAAATTTGGAAAGCAGACTTCTACCGCATCTGGTTTTTGGTCCAAGCTGTTTATGCTGTCTTGCCTAGTGCTGTGACCTCCACACTTGGGGCAAAAGTGAGACATCCTCCTGTCTCCTTTCTTCAGGAAGGGGAACCCTGGAATATTTTATTAGCAACTTCCCAAAAGCCCTATACATTGTTCCCACGGACACGTCACAACGTACAAGTGGCAGCCATTGCTATAGGCAAGCTGTAGGCAGCTGTGCATTCAGGACACTTGAGGAAACGTTGCGAACCCAACCATTAACAAACTAATTGTATGCCTCCAGTGACTTGTATGCCTGGAATTGCTGCATGCCAACACAAGCTGCGTGCCAACACAAGATAATGGTCTTAGACCCCTATTCCTCTAGAGCCGTAATAGAGCCAATTATGGCGATCCGTGCAGATTTAACGTTCCCGGCCAAAACGGCACAAAACTGCATGAAACAGCTGAAAATTGGGTTCCTGACAATCTATTGCCGTTATAGTCCCGTCAAAAGGCTGGCATTCATGTTATGACCCCGGCGCGTTGCCGCAGCGTTCAGGATGCACTCACAATGTATTCCTTTTGATGTTGATATCGTTTGGCATCATTGCCCCCGATCATGCCGTTTTGACCGGCTATTATTGGCAATATTGGGACTATGCCAGGAATGCAATGGGAATTGCGCTTGATAAACGGCAGTTCAGCATCAGTTCACCACCAATAAAATGTCTTTCATCATCATAGTATTGAATTGGTGGCAATGCTGAAACTTCATGGTTCAGCTTTTCCTTTGGTAATGAGTATGGATCCACACCTGTTATGCTGATTTTCTCATTGTATCTCTTTCTATCATCCATACTTAATGATTCTGCATAGTCTTTCTCATTTTGCCTTTCCATGATTTTGATCACAAGTCGAATCCGACATCAAAACAGTTTAAATTTCGTGGGGGGATAAACAGCACTGTGTATAAACAAGTACAACCAAGGTGGCATCGCTAAGGAGGTCATGTAACCAAAAAAAACGTGTCTGTGGGAACTATGTAATGGGCGCTATTGCTGGCACCATGGTCCGGTACTCAGGTCAGTTGCTAAGACTATTGCCCTGACCATTATTAACAGCAAAGGCCACTACAAGGAAAAGTCCACAAAACTCCTCAGAGCAGGAAAGAAGCCCCACACACAACCCAGAGCAATATCTGGCATCCTCATCCCTGCCACTGACTGGAAGCAGGAGGTAGATCTTGACAAGCAACTGAAGTTCCCAGCCAGGATCACATCAGCGTGGCTCCAACCAGACAGATCATAGTAACGGATTCCACCAAATAACTGATTACTCTGGAACTCACAGTTTCCTGGGAAGAGCGCATGGACAAGGTTAATAAAGAAAAGCACACTAAGCAACAGGAGCTGGTGGAAGACTGCAGGAAACAAGGCTGGCGAACTCGCTGTGAGCCTCTGGAGGTAGGCTGCAGAAGATTTGCATTCCAATCACTTTGTAAGGTGTTCAGAATGCTGGGCATTAGCAGGGAGTCAAAGAGAAAAGTCATTCAAGCTGCAACTGAATCCCCAAAAAAAGCCACTGGGTGGCTTAGGATGTAGAAGGCAGATCCATAGCTGAATGCTGCTGAGACACAGGTTGGAGTCTGATTAACTCTGATTGTGTCACCTGAAACACCCAATGACCCCAGGTGAAATCGCTCATGATGTGTCCCAGCATATCCATAAGATGTATTTTGTATCTTGTATCCAGGTGAAAATATGTTCTCTTGAGGAGAAATGCCAAACTGCTTTGAATTGTGATAAGAAGACAATAACAACTCAAATAATAACTCGTTACAACTGAGGTCTGCATCTCTGAGTGTGCAAAATGTTGAACCTCGAAGCAAATGAGCTACAGCAGCAGAAGACACCACTGGGTGCTACTCCTGTCAGCTAAGAACAGGAAACTTAGGCTGTAGTTCGCACAAACTCACCAAAAGTAGACAATAGAAACTGGAAAATTATTGCCTGGTCTGCTGAGTCTGAAATTTTGCAGTGATATTTGGATGGTAGGGTGAGAATTTGACATAAAGAGTATGAAAGCATGGAGCCATCCTGCCTTGTATCAACAATTCTGGAAGCTGGCGGTGGTGTAATGGGAAATTATTTCTTGGTACACTTTGGGCCACTAAACACCATTTAAGCATTGTTGGAAGTGCCACAGCCTACCTGAATATTTTTGCTTACCATATCCATCCCTTTATAACCACATTGTACCTCAATTCTGATGCTTCCAGGAGGGTAACAGATCATATCACAAAGCTCAAACTTGAACTTAACAATGAGTTCACTGTACTCAGGTGGCCTCCACAGTCACCGGATTTCAATCCAAGCATTCTGGATGTGGTGGAATGGGAGGTTTGCATCATGGGTGTTTAGCTGCCAAATCTGCAGCAACTGTATGATGCTATCATGACAATATGGACCGGAATCTCTGAGTAATATTTCCATACTTTATGTCACAAAGAATTAAGGCAATTCTGAAAGCAAAAAGGGTCCAACCTGGTACTAGCAAACTGTATCTAATGAAGTGGCTGGTGAGTGTATAATAGTATAAAGGAATTTAGAAATCTTCAGTTTTTTCTTAATAAGAGTTTAGGTTTTCCGTTAAATGGACAAACACAAACACTCTTAATATGATGTTCTGTGGTGCTTTCATACTCACCACATGAGGTCAGTCATGATACAAGCAACTGAAGGAACAGGCAAACAGTCGAGCTGTGACAAAGTGTGGCTAGCGGTGGACAATGTGACTCCCTGTTTGGGAATATTTTAGGTTTTGATGAACTGTCACTCTAGGAAATCTTCTGTTCTTTCTTTTGATGCTATGTAAGCCCAGTAGAAATAGTTTGGAACTTGAAAATACTCAACCCAGGTTGTCTCGCACCAACAGCCATGCCATATTCAGGGCCACTTTACTCACCTTTCTGATACTTGTTTTGAACTTCAATTGATTCTTGTGACCATGGCTGCGGTCGAACAGTCATTTGTGAGTCTGAACATTCCCAAATGAGTGGACTGAGTGCTAAAAACATTCATGCTCTCAAGGAGATAAATACATTTGATTTTAAAGTTTAATGAGCACAGTACCCTCCTGAGGAAGCCAGTGAGGCTTTAGAGTTTTGGTTTTGAAAAATTACAGTACATAAGTGTGGTCATTCAGAGGGTGAAAGCTGTATCTTTTTACACTTGAACAGAACTGTTCTCAGTCCCACCGCGTTCACATTCAGCAAAGTACATCAAAATAATGCAAAAGTCTATACTTTTCTTCTTTAATATAATTTCTCCCTTAATTTAAACATGTTAAATACATTTTATTTATAAACATGTTTAGATACGTCACTTCACTGAATAAAGTCCAAATTTTTCTCTGTCCATCATTGACTAAACTTTTATTTTCATTCCTCCCTCACAGCTTCTAGCAATAAAAGGCTATCAGCGCACACAGGTGCATAGTGCTTGTTTAGTTTAATTAGTCTTCTCCAGTGGAAATTGTAGGCTTGTGCAAGCCCTGTAGTTTTGCTGTTTGCTGGTAAAAGTTGATGTTTAACCCACAATTTAGCAGTGATGCATCTTGATTGACAAAGCCCATATGACTGCTACCCTTTACCAAGACACTAGCCTCACATTTGGAACTGGTTGAGGCTTTTTAGAAGTGTCAAGAGGAATTTTTCATTGGTAAATGTCACTAAGTTTTTAAATCAAACCTCACAGCTCCTGCAGTGTGTCTACACATTGATATACACAATGCACTAACACTGGTAGCCACTTCTATTTTAGGTCTAAGGGTCGACATTTCCCAGAATTTTTCCAGAAGACTGAGAGCTAGACAGAGCGTGCATGAAATGAAAGAATGGATCCATTTAGGGAGCACACAAGTGAATAAGGAAAAAGAATGCTTTTTTACTTCATCTGTTTTGGTTTTCATCCGTTCATTAGAAAGTGAACTACACAACAAGAAATTACAAGCAACAACTCTGTAATGTTGTTTTGATGATTGTGAAAATTGCATATCAAACAACACTGTCATTTTTGAGTCCATTACTGATTGTTGCTGTACATGCCCTGGAACACATGGTTTGTTTTATTCCTGGTTTAGATCCTTACCAGACCACCTACTGTGGTACCTGAAATTATTTGCTGAAAATGGATGAGAGGCTCAGAAGCAAATATAAAAAGGCATTTATTTTTTTTTAGCCCTGTAGTCTTCAGTATATTTCAAAATGCTTTTAAATTTTTGGCAATGTAATTTTTGTTTGTGTTTTACATAATTAGATCTCCCAGATAGAGATGTTAAGGTTCTGACCTGGTCACTCTGTGTTCGGCATGATTTGCAATATTATTGCAAGAACTTCTTACAGATTGCAAGAAGCTTCACCAAACTTGCCAGGTCTATAATTCCAGACGAGTAGCAGGTTGCTTTAATTTCAGCTCTCTGAAAATTGGCTGAATTTTATACAGTGGGTACGGAAAGTATTCAGACCCCTTTAAATTTTTCACTCTTTGTGTCATTGCAGCCATTTGCCAAAATCAAAAAAGTTCATTTTATTTCTCATTAATGTACACTCAGCACCCCATCTTGACAGAAAAAACCAGAAATGTAGAAATTTTTGCAAATTTATTAAAAAAGAAAAACTGAAATGTCACATGGTCATAAGTATTTAGACCCTTTGCAGTGACACTCATATTTAACTCACATGCTGTCCATTTCTTCTGATCCTCCTCGAGATGGTTCTGCTCCTTCATTGGAGTCCAGCTGTGTTTAATTAAACTGACTGGACTTGATTAGGAAAGGCACACACCTGTCTATATAAGACCTTACAGCTCACAGTGCATGTCAGAGCAAATGAGAATCACG
>VUQH01087784.1:0-16016 GCA_015106775.1 Etroplus canarensis
ATCATATCAGCCAGCTCTCTCCCTTTACCAGTCATAGTCCCTACATTTAAAGTCCCTACTCTCACCTCCACCCTCCTACCTTTCCTTCTCTCTCTCTGCCTCCTAACACGCTTTCCCCCTCTCCCCCTCCTTGGTCTTCGGCCAACAGTAGCATAGTTTCCACCGGCACCCTGTTGGCTAACGGCACCGGAGGCGGTCGTTGTTAACCCGGGCCGCGACCGATCTGGTATGGAAGTCGTGTTATGAATCCGCATATTTGATCTGGCAAAGTTTTTACGCCAGATGCCCTTCCTGACGCAACCCTCACCATTTACCCGGGCTTGGGACCGGCACTAGGACTACACTGGCTTGTGGGCCCCTGTGGCTGGTTTAACAGCGTGGACATTGACATTCATCAGCATTCATCAGAAAGTGAATGTCAGAAGTCTCTTCCTGTTAAAAGGGAGATCTTATTTCCCACTGTTGCCAAGTGCTTGCTCAGAGGGATCATTGGATTGCTGAGATATTCTCTCTAATATTGTAGGGTCTTTACTTTGCAGTATAAAGCACCTTGACATGACTTTTGTTGTGACTTGGTGCTGAATAATTAAAACTGAACTGATATAAACTGACAAGGTTCTGACCAATCTTTGAATTTGAAACAAAATGTGAAGGCTACCTTACCACCAAATATAAATTTCTAGATGGCAATAATCTTCTTTTCACAACAGTGAAAATTATGGAGAACAGTTAGAAATAAACACTAACAGAATCTGAACAGAATGATAAGAACGTATTCATAATTAATTCCAAGACAAAAGGTCTAAAGCTCTTTGTGTTTAATTACAACATTTGGGTTTTTCAGGTTGTGTAGCTTAATTTACAAATATAAGAAAATTGTAATATTTGGATGTGGAACATAAATGAAGCTCTACATGTCTCTATTAAATCCCTAGAAGCAGCCAGTATCATTTATATTGTACTCAGGAGTTCAGGGTAAAATTTCCAGTTCAAAAAAAGTAGTGCACTGAAATGGTTATGAACAATGTTTCAACACTTGCCTTAAACAGAGGGAAACAGCTGCAATTTAAGTGGTGATAAACACAGAGTGTGTTTGGTTAAAAAAGAAATACAATAACCCTTTACCTTGTGTCCTAATTACAAAGAAGATAAATCAGTCAAGCATGCAGTGTAATCTGGGCTATATCTCTGAGAGGATAAGTTCTCCTCTATACCTTTCCATGAACTGGTAGAGTTCTGATGGAGTTTTCCTTTTTATTCTTCATGCCATGTGCAGATAGCTCCCTCTTGTCTTTAAAAGTGCACATTATCTGGCACCCATTCTCTCTGCTCTTACTAATTTTGCCCCAGACAGCGCAAGCATCGGTTACCACGGCAACTGTGCTTGTAAGGACCTGAAACAAAGTTGTCATTTTTTTTCTTCTAGAAATTAATCATCACAATAATGTTCAGTGCTAAATGCTAGCAGTTTCTGACCAGTAAGGGAAAAAACAGATAGTTTTATAAAAGAAATGCACATTAACAACAGTTCACTCAGGATTTCACTGCTGTGTGATTTAACCATCACACATTAACTATAGAAATGTCCAATATTTAGAACAACAAGAACAACAGTGTAGGTCTGTCATAATATTGTGTGAAACATGAACCATGAATGCTGTAAAGCATAATAGCTGCGTTATGGGAAATGTATTCTTTTGGAGCTTGATATACTAAGACTCAGGATATCATTACCTCATGTGGACCTTTATTCTTTAAACTGTGTTTTGGAAGTCACAAATTTTTTACAGATATGCAGTACTAACTCCCCTGAATAAAATTCTAATTAATTAAGATGATTAATAGTTATTCATAAAAAGAGTAGTCTTCGTAGTGTAATGGTTTTCACATTTGCCTCACAAGCAAGAGGTCCCTAGTTTGAATCTAGGTGTTGACACAAGCCCCTCTCACCATGGGAAGGCACTTTAATGTTCATTTATTTAATTGGGTTTCATGGTCATGATCTTGTCTTCCATTGATGAATAACTAAATTAATTAGAAATTAAAAATACTTTAAGGTTTGATTATTGTTGTTATTCATTTGTTGCTGTTAGTTTATACTTACTTACCATCTACTTTTAACCATTTAACAACTGCGGATCAAGTGAAAATTTTTTCCCCCATATTTTGAATAGTAGGAAAAATTGCTTGCAAGCACAAAGGCTCACAATTCAAATGATGTAAACTGTTTTAAGGTAGCAATACCACAGTAACAATAGCTGCAGCAGTAGTTCCTTACTATGTGATAAGTTGTTCCTTACCTTTTGTGACATCTATAGGGGTGCACTTCTCCCTATACTGAACAATCTGCAGGCTGTGTTACGTACCTGTTAAAGAACAAAGATCTCTCTTTCCCAACAGAGAAAACAGATCATGCGCCGGCACTGGTGTGATCATAAAACCCCCTCGAACCCATCAGTAGCAGAGACAAGATAAATCTGCAGGTCACAAGGTGACTACATGCATCCCGCTTTTTTCAGCACAACATGCTCTGCCTTCCACAGGGCCAGATATCTTTCTTAAGTTCAACCATGACATGGCACTGATCGCCAATCTTTGTGCTGATGTCTCCCGGGTTTTACTTTGGATTTACTCTGGTTCACACACTGGTTCCTCATCTAGCACGACACTCTGAAAGCTTTCGCCTACTCTTCTCTAAGCCTTCATAAAAGAAAGTCAGCTGTGACTTGTTCTTGTCATACTTCGCAGTTTTTCTTGAGTTTACTGTTCACACTGAAATTTAGTTTGCTCTGTTTGATTTAATTTTTCTGAGTTGCCTTTTGTTTTTCAGTTTCCACAACACAGTTAGTGATTATTATCCAACTTTGACAATGGAAGTCTAATGAGAATCTATTATAGAAGCGGCTGAAGAAAGCCTCACAATTTCAAGGAATTAAATTCATCATGGGTGATTATAGAACAATTCATGCCCATAGGACAAGTCTGACTGTCATTATTCCTAAGAGAAAAATTCCAGGCACTGCATCAATGTTTCGATTTTTTTTTAAGGTTGTATCTCTTTAATTAATCCATAAAGAATTATCTGATTATTTCTGAAAGCTTTACTGTTATTCAGGGAGCATATCTGCATGTCTAATTTGGAGATTATATCCAGCAGAGCAGTTGGTTTGTGACAAGAAAAAGGTGTGCTTTTAACAGTGGGCATCAATAGCCATAGCAGTGATCTGTATGAATGAGATGTCAAGTCATAACACTTGACATTCGGTCAGTGCTTTCAAGATAGACTGCCCTCACTGAAAAGTTCAAATAGTCAGCGAGAACACTGTGGTTGGAAGGTGGGAGGATGTTGTGTGCAGGCATTAAACTTGCTTGTGGGTTTTGGTGGGAACTCCGCCAAAAACAGGGAGGCAGGATTTCAGGGGTTTGAGGGGTCACAGTGCTCCAGAGTGAGAAAGTTCTGCTTTTCATTACATCAACCCATATGTCCACACATCTGCCCCGCCTCCGAGACTCCGCTGTTTCCTGCAATTGTTGTGTCAGTCAGTGATCCGATCCTTCTCTCCCTTACTTCTAAAATCTAGATTTTTGTGTGAGAGTGTCGGCTTGTGTGTGAATAAAAGAGGTAATAATTCTGCGGGCTGGTGGAAGCAGTATGGAGAAAATTAGAGATTCCAGAGTTGCATTCATTTAATAAGGAGTGCATTTGAATATTGCTACAATAGTCTCTGTAGAGGCTGACCAGCAAGGCAGAAAAGAGTGGAGCGTTGGTAGCAAGAAGAGGGATCCCTTCTTCTTTTAAACACAAATCCGCACTGCCTTACATACAGTTTCATCTTGATCTTACTTCTTAATTTGGTTGAAAGAACCAGATATTTTACTGGAAGAAAAAGCTGTAAACAAACACCACTGGCAGGCAGTGAAGTGAATACATTTCTGTGCAAAAGTCTTGAGCCACACCTCATTTCTTTCTGTTTTGCTTCCAAGGAGCCAGATTTTCTTGTCATTTTTAAAGTAGTATTGGGTAGTTCTTCAGGCTTTCTGAAGGTCTTTCAAAGTTTTCTTTGTACATTTGCTGCTTTTCTCCCAGTCCAGTCCTTGTATCTGACTATTTTCAGGAATGTTTTTAAGCCACTTAACATTGACCTATGAATCATTCAAGCATAAAAAAGGCACACAACACAAGGAATCAACCAGTGTTGTGTATACACATACCAGACAACTTAGCAAAGAACCTATTTTAAATTGCATCTATAGACACTTGTAGCCTGCCTCAAGAACAGATCATTTGTTCCCATTTATTTCATTGAATCTATGAAATATGCCAAAGATAATACAGGTTGAGAGGCATAAAATAGTATATTTGCAAAAACAAGGTGACTCCTAAAGAACTATTATCCGAAAAGTTGGCATAGCTTGACATAGAGTACATTGTGTCCGGAAAAAACTGAGGAAACTGGATAAGTGAAGGACAGAACAAGAAGGGGCAGGCCTAAAAAACTGAAAGTCATGTCCTTAAGAAAGGAAAAAGTCCATCAAAGACTTGACATGGGACCTCCATCTACTGTTCGCTGAAGCCTCATCAGAAATTATCTCAGTAGAAGGGTGGCTGTTAAAAAGCCATTCTTCAAAAAGGGAAACAAGGAGAAAAGGCTGAGGTATAGCAACTTACACAAGGACTGCATTGACAATCTGTGGCAACAGATCTTATGTGGTGACTTCAACATTACTGAAGCAGTGTAGGATCATTGTGATAGAACAGAACAAAAAGCAATCAACATCTAAAGAAGAGCTTTGAAATGTCCTTCAAGAAGCCTGGAAAACTATTTCTGAAGACTACTTAAAGAAATGACAAGAAGGCTTCTCTAAGACAGTTCAGGATGTGTTGAAGAATAAAGGTGGTAATACCAAATATTGACGTTTAAGCTCGTTAGAATTTGACAAACTCTGTTATTGCCCAATGTACATTTACGTTTGCACACGTGTCTATAAACTGCTGTCAAAGTATAAAGAAATGAGGGGTGGCTTGAGAGTTTTGCACAGTACAGTAATTCTAATTTGATACATGATAATTAGAATAGTTAAGACCACAAGCATACCACAGGTGGTACAATCTGTACTTTGACTGTTAAATTTTTCTTGTTTTGTTCGCATTATTTTCTTGTTACTTATAACACACTAATTATATACCACCGAAAGACTCTTCTTCAACACCTATGAATGGAGTTGTCGGCTTGTCGGGAACACCTTGCACATTCACCACATTCCTGGCTCTTCACCCCTGTCCCCTTAATCTACACTCATTCCACACTCACTTATAATCTAGTTACTTTAAAGCTAAGTTATCATGTAACTAAGCTACCATACTATACATATGTACTCGCATGTCCATAGTACTTACCATACCATACTGTACGTGTGTTGGGTGATGTACAACCCCAGTTCCAAAAAGGTTGGGACACTGCATAAAATCTTAATAAAAACACAATGCAATGATTTGCTAATCTCATAAATCAATATTTTATTCACAAAAGAATATAGAAAACATATCAGATGTTTAAAGTGAGCTATTTTACTATATCATGAAAAATACTAGCTCATCTTGAATTTGATAGAAGCAATATGTCTCAAAAAGTTGGGACAGGGCCATGTTTACCACTGTGTAGCGTCTCCTCTTCTTTTAACAGTCTGTAAATGTCTGGGAACTGAGGAGACCAGCTGCTGGACCTTTGGGAGTGGAATGTTGTCCCATTCTTGTCTGATACAGGATTCCAGCTGTTCAACAGTCACGGGTCTTCTTGGTCTTATTTTGCATTTCATGACGCTCCAAATGTTTTCAGCTGGTGAAAGGTCTGGACTGCAGGCAGGCCAGTCAAGCACCCCAACACTTCTACTATGAAGCCATGCTGTTGTAGCTGTAGTATGTGGTTTAGCATTGTCTTACTGAAATATGTAAGGCCTTCCCTAAAAAAGATGTCATCAGGAGGCGAGCATATGTTGCTCTAAAATCTGTATATACCTTTCAGGTATATGGTGTCTTTCCAGACTTTCCTGTCTGTACTGTAGGCACTAATGCACCCCCACACGATCAGAGATGCAGGCTTTTGATCTGAGCACTGACAACAACCAGACTAAAGAGGAGAGTTAGTCCAGACTAAAGAGGAGAGGGACCATGATTTCCAAAAAGAATTTCATATTTTGCTTCGTCTGAATACAGAACAGTTTTGCACTTTGCCTCGGCTCATTTTAAATGAGCTTTGGTTCAGAGAAGACAGTGGTGTTTATGGGTTATGTCATATATGGCTTCTTCTTTGTATGATAGAGCTTTGACCTGCATTTGTGGATGGCACAGTGAACTGTATTCACAGACAGTGTTTTTAGGAAGTGTTTCTGAGCCCATGCAATGATTTCCATGACATAGCCATGCCAGTTTGCAATGCAGCGCTGCCTGAGGGCCTGAAGCATCCAATACTGATTTTCAGCTGTGTCTCTTGTGCACAGAGATGTCTCCAGATTCGCAGAATCTTTTATGATATTATGTACTGTAGATGATGGAATATTCAAAGTCTCTCCAATTTTATATTGAGGAACATTGTTTTGAAATTGCTCCATAATTTGTAAATGTAGTTTCTCATAGATTGCTGAACCTCTGCCCATCGTTACTTCGGAGAGACTCTCCCTCTTTGAGGTGCTCTTTTTATATCTATTGTGAATAAGATATTTATTTTATGAGATTTTCAAATCATTGCATTGTGTTTTTATGTTTTGCATACTGTCCAACCTTTTCGGAATTGTATATATACTGTATAACTGTATATACGCATGTACACACTACATTCTCCTTTTGTGAAACCATACACTGTTTGTCTTTTACACTTTTTAGAATATTCGTTAATTCATTTATTAACTTATGTAAATTGTTACCCTACTGTTGTTTTAATTGTACAAATTTGAGAAGCCTCTGTGTCCAAGAAGAAATTCATTGCCAGTAATGACATCCCATTGTTATCTGTATATGACAGGGGTCTCGAACCCACAGCTCTGGAGGCACATGTGGCTCTTTTGCCCATCTTCAGTGGCTCCCTGTGACTTTGACATAAAAAAAAACTAGATGAATATGAATATGGAAAGGAAGAAATTTTCTTTGCTTTTACCAGGAAAGCATTTCCCAAACTGGTTGGATTCAAAGTGTCCCGCATAGCTTTAATCTATAATAATAGTACTAAATGCCAGTAGTATTCTTTAGTTCTCGTTTAGTTTATGTGGTTTATTTCGGTCGTCAACAAAATAAATTAAAAAAAATTAAAAGAAATAATACAATCTTTCAAATTTAAATCAAAGACAAAGACTGAAAGAGTCCAGGCTGAAGTTTAAACTTTTTGTGCCTGGCCCTCTTACCACAGAACTGTATCATAATCAAAGAAAAACAAAACAATACGTATTATGCTTAACACTGACAAAAAAAACCCAAAACAAAACAAAAGAATTAAATAGGGTTAGTCACATTCACATATTTCATACAATTGTCTTGTATAATCATTTACTTTGAAACCAAATCCACTAATCCTTTATACTTTTCAATAGCCTTAAATTTGCACATTCTTTAAAATATTTTTTACTGAATAACACCCTTTTATTTTATCATCTAAACTATTCCACAAATATACCCCTTTAACGGTGAGACCTATTCCTCTGAGGTTATAGCAACTCTCTCTGAGCTCAAACATCTTCTGAATACTGTGAGGAAGCTGATGGTTGTATGCCTTGTAGATCACAACAGCTGTGTTTAGGTCAACAATTTAGTTTTACAAATAACTTAATAAATGCAATAAAACATGGTTTTAATGTAAATAATATGCTAATATAAAGTACCAGATAATCATAAACAGATATAAATAGCTTTAGTGTAGTGGTTTACATATTTGCCTTACAAGCGAAAGGTCCCTGGTTTCATTCCAGATAGGGACACATGGAGGGTTGCGTCACGAAGGGCATCCAGCATAAAACCTCTGCCAAATTACTAATGTGGATTAATCCACTGTGGCGACCCCTTGCGGAGAATACAAGGGAGCAGCCAAAGGTACATTTTAGTGAATGACATTAAAATCAGGATGACACATAAAAGTGAGACAACACTTGTTTCCAATGTGGTCCTTAAATCAAGTGACAATCATAACTATTATAAAAATAAAAACATATTGACCAAAAAACCCCTATAAACTAATAAAAAATATAAGTGTTATTTTCCTGGAAAAAAATGTGACTAAAAAGATAAGATTTTACAGCTAATTTAAAACTAACTAAATTTTTAATGCACCTGATGTTATCAGGAAGTGCATTCCAGGATTTATTACCAGTGTAAAAAAAAAAAATTGAAGCACCATAAGGACCAACTCAAGGTATCCGCATACAATTTGCACTTGATCTTGTATTGACTGAACTTGAATTTTGAATAAAACTGAACTGGTCAGATAAATAATTTGGGGCTTGACCATGTAAGATTTTAAATACAAGGTTCAGTTTGAGTTGGGTAGTATGGGATTCCAATGGCAACATATTAACCTGTCTAAATTCATTTGCACCGAGATGAGTTCTAGCCAGTGCATCCAACAAGAAACGAATAATTTTGTTCTAGGACACTTGTAAACATTGCTTGAACTTTTTTAGATAACCCAGAGTAACATGCAGTACAAGCATAGTCATAGTGACACCGAATAGGGGCCAGAACTAATACTTTTTTAGTTTCCCTGCTAAGATTCTTAGCTTGCCGATAGAGAAACTTAAGTTTAGCATTAGACTTTTGTACTATTTTGTCAGCAACACTTTCTCCATTCAGAGACTGGTCTAAATTTAGGCTCAAATATTTAACATGTGTTTTACACGTGAGCACCTTATCATTACATTGCACCTGAATGGATTTAGTTTTGTTGAGTCTTCTCTTTGATGCAAAGAAGATAGACTGTTTTACCTAAATGGAGGGATAGTTTATTGTCAATCAGCTATTCCCTGATTGATTCCAACTCCTTAAAAAGTCTATGTTGAATTACCTCTAGGCTCTTATCTGACACCTGGCACAGTCATCGGCATAAAGAAGCCATTTACATTGAACTGAAGAGGTAAAATCATTAACATAGATCAGGAAAAGTAAGGGGCCTAGTGATGTCAATAGACTAATTCATATTTAACAGGCTGTGCCACCTCCATCATGAGGCCCCAAATATGTCTTTTGGCTCCATGGAGATTATTTTTTTTGGGGGGGGCAAAAATTGTTCAAAAATGTCTCTTTTGATAGCAAAGGTTGCAGACCACTGGAATCTGACAATAGACATAAGTGTGATGTGAATAAAAAAATCTGAAATATTTTAGATTTTCTTCTTTGAGACAACATCCGTGATTCATTGCTTTCTGTAAGCAAGTATGCCATATTATGGAAACTTTGAAGTACTCCGTTTTGGTGTGACTGAGGCATACAGCTTTCATGCAAACCTTCAGTGGGGTCACAGGGGCCTCCCTTATTTATGATATGAAGAGAGAGGAAAGAGAGCAGGCAATAATAATAATAATAATAATAAAGCTCACAAACGTGGCTTCAAGCCTCACCTACAACTCTCCCAAGCCTGTAACATGTTCACTGGGGGGATTTTAGGTAAAGCAACCCAAAAGAATAAGGCTGCAAACGCACGTAGAAAAACTACATGGAAGCTGCACTATGTTTCCGAAGAAGTAGTTGTGAGTGGCCATGCTTTTGTCCCGCTGAATACAAACGGTCTGGTGGGTGGATAAGTGAAGTCACATGGTCACTTTTCCTCTTTTCCCACACCAACACACCCACACCCTCCTCCATGCAGCCTCTCTTCACTCTTCAGCTCACTACTTACCCGCAGCGGGCAGTCTGTTTCGTCTGGATACTGTAGCGGCGCAAGTTGTGCCCTGCAAGCCTTTTTCACCCGGCGACAATGCGTCCGATTTGGGAATAATATCCGCGCGGTTCACTTTTATCCGCGTTTCTAGAGCCTCTGTCGGAGGTATTCGACATCACGCCGCCCGGAGATAAGTTGGGAGTACTTTGTTTCAGGTAATTTTTTTAACTTACAGTAACAGTTTTACTCATGGGTTCATGCGTTCGCTTTGATTTATCTTCTCAAGCTTGGGCTGATACATCCCCTCCGCGTTACTTTTCGCAGCGTTAAGGGTTAAAAGAAGTAATTTGATGCCGGGCATCGAGTGGTTGATAAGACTGGCATTAAAACAATCGGGAAAGTGTTATTTCTGCTTTAGTGGGCTGAAAGTGTTGCATTCCCAGGCCTAACGTGAGGTATTTCCCTCCACCCCCACATCAGGTAAAGCTGCAGCATCAAAGGAGAAAACTGCTGTTCAAAACAACTCATTTGCATGAGGCCACCAGGGCCGGCTCTAGTGTTTAAAGGTCCCCTAGGCTTGATTAGAGTTCGGTGCCCCCCCCTTTTCCTCCCTTCTGAGATAGGGTGACCAAACTCCAACAAACTAAATGTGTGTAACAATTGCATTTGTGTTGGGCACATTATTACCCAGCAAAACATGGTTGAAACCCCGAAGGCCTGTCCTGGGTCAAAACTGGTCGCGGTACAATGGCAAACACGGAACAGTAGGACGTTGACGCGTTTACACATAGAATAGAGGTAAGGTTAGGCCTTCTTTTACAAACTAAGAACAGAGTTATTATAGTTTTGTGTTTTCTAATTACTTTTTATTTTTATTTTGTTTTTGAGTTTAGTTTCAGTTAGTTTCCAGAGTGGGTTTGCTAATTTTAGTTTAGTTTTTATTGTTTGAAAATGTTTAGTTTTAAGTTTATTTTTTATTAGTTTTAGTTTTCTTAATTATTATAATATGGATGGCATTTGTCAGGGGAAGATTTAAGCTGTTCAGAAATTACAATACAAACACAATACTTGGCGAGGGCAGAGGAGTCACAATCATGTAGACACCCTGAGTCTCAATAAACAGATGCATCAAAGCCTGATCAGTAAGGCTGTCTGACCAAATTTAATCCAACTGACAAAGACTAGAACTATGGACATTTTCTGTACATTTTTATTTTATTTTAGTTAGTTTCCTAATCCCACAAATGTTGTTGTAGTTAGTTTTGATTTTTCCCAAAAGTCTAGTTTTTATTTTTATTTTTACTTCAGTTAACTAAAATTATTTTTCTCATGTAGTTTTAGTTTTTAGTTTAGTTTTAGTTAACTATAATAACCTTGACTAGGAATGTAGACCAGATTATTGCAATAAAGAAATTAAATAAATTTTCCTTTGTTTTTTATACGACAACTAATCTGGCTCGTGCATATTGTGAACAGACATCCACTGAACATTTCCTCCACATATATATACTACTCTGGCTGTAGCCTGTTTTTATTTAAAAAAATGCAAAACTTTTAAGCCATTCAAAGTTTTGCACATCTAAATTCTGTTTCATCTGTTGTATGGTGAACTTAACATGTCACACTGTTAGAATCATTGCCTCTGTGTCCTCAAAGTCAGCATTATAAGCTCAGGAAGTTGTAGTAGTTTGCACATTCACCTTACAAGTGAGAGGTCCCTGGTTCGATTACAGGTGGGGGGGACACAGGCCCCCCTCACCGTGGAGGGTTGCGTGAGGAAGGGCATCCGGTGTTAAACCTCTGCCAAATTATTAATTCACTGTGGCTTGGTGGAGAATACAAGGGAGCAGCCAAAAGGTACATTGTAATCGATAAAGAAAAAGTAGAAAACAGTTCTTGAAACCAAATGCTTTGGTGCTAGAAAGTATAACAACAATGTCAAGGCAACATTCAGTATAGGGCTAGTATTTTACATGTCACTGGCAAAAAAACAAAACTTTTCCAGATCCCTCTCTAGCTATATACAATGAGGATGAAAAGATTCCAGTAAATGTTAGAACTATTAAAAGTTGCTTTTCAGTCTGGTAATCATTTATTAGTTTTATGAGGGAATATGACCAAAGATGGGCTTATCTCTTTTTTTGAGCCACATGTCATTATTCTGCCCTGTGAAAAACTGAAAATCATGATAATAAAAAGGCACAATAAATTTGACATGTTAACCTGACAGCCTCCCCTTCTTTGTTCACAGCTACTGGTTAAAGGACAGGCTTCAGAAAAGTATCTTCCCTACTGTGTTGACTTTTGAATACTAAATCCAATAAAATTGCAGGGCATTGTCTCAAAATGTGGGATGAGGGGACGTGGGATAAAATGCTGTGCAGTCCCACATAAAATGGGGCATGTGGTCACCCTATTCCCAGAGCTTTTTGAGGAAAAACTGTAAGCAATTTTTGTGAACTGGCTGTTTAATAGATCCAAGTAGTCCACCAGTAATCCACCAAGTAGTGGTCTGGTATAAGTTAACTTCTATCCCTTAAAACACTGTTACAAGAAACTATTAATAATTATTAGCCCATATCTGCTGTCTGTGTTGACATCAATGTTTTATTGGCATATTCATGATTTTACAATAACAAAAGTTCTTGGAATGTGTAATGGCAATTTAACAACATTAACTTATGTATTTTCATTAATATTAGATTACCTGTTGCCATATTTAAGTTGTGTCTTGTTTGGTTATGGGAAACACCCAGGTGCACAAAAATATACAATAATCATTACTGCAAATATTAGGTGTGTGGGGAAAAATTGATACAACATAGTATCGCAATATTTTGTGTGACAGTCCTGTATCAATACAGGCATGCCAAATATCAATATCTTATATATTTTGCAAGTGCGTTGCTTCTTAGCCCTCCTGCTTAGTATACATCTGTTTTCAAAGTCTTCCTTTGCTGAAGGGGCTGCCTCACTTCTGTTTACAAGTTGCACTGTTCAGAATATATTTACTAGTACAGCAGTCCACACGTGTTTGCATTCAGTCATTTTAATGACGTTGTTGGTCAGTCTGTCTGCTTGACAATCCCAGTTAGCAACAGTCATAAATACTGAAGTGAAAGGAACTGACTGAGAACTTCATTTTATTAGATAAAGCATATACTGACAAAGTTTACCTTTGGAGACATAATTTGAAGATGGAAAAAAATGGGATAAGCCGCATTATGTCACAACATATTTTAGAGCAGCACTAAGCACATTGCAAAATGTTCAAAATCGCAATAGTATAGTGTTGTGGGGGTAGTGATTCCCACCTCTAACAAATATTTACTTACATTTAGGCAGGTATATGAAAATATAAACTACTTTTATTAATAGTGAAATAATGGCCTGACAGCTTTGATGGTGTTCAGGACATGACCTGATAACTGCTGCTGTGTAACAACTGAATTATCACTAAACCTGGGCCTCTTTGTGTGAAAGATCACTTGTCTGAGGTGTAGAAAAGCATAGTTTACCTGTTTTTATTTGTTTCTTTAAAAAAAAGTTTTTACTGTGGTGTAAATGCTCACAACTCTTGTGTCTGTCTGGACCCTATGAAGGTAACCCTATGAAGCTTAGTAAACTCAGATGAAAGACAAACACAAGTGTGGCACATGTTTGCAATTTGTCAAACCCAGGTTACCTCGTTATTAGTGAGTCACATTCTTACAGACAGGTCTGTGTGCGTATTTTTGAGAATTTAAGTACCTAGTTTGTAATGCTGAAATCTGGAAGAGTCTTGTCATCCAGATTTTGTCCTGTTTGCAGAGAAACTCTGTTTAGCCCATATTTAATTCATTTCATACAGGAGGAGTTTTTAGGCTTACTTTAATTTGGTGTGAGATTACTTTGAGCGGTATGGATTGTGGGAATGTTGCCTTGTTTGGATTGTGGCATGCTGTCTTGTAATGGTTACATAGATTGTTACTGCCTGATGGCAGGCAACGTTTATTCAATCAAGTTGTCAAGAGTTCAGGGGATGCAGATTGTGTTATTGTAGCTAAAAGACTGTTTTTGTTTCTAAACTTGTTACTGCAACCATGATTTTAAAAAAATGCGTGGTCTGCCAGTTCCCCTGACATTATGCCCTCTTGGCAACAGCCAGAGTCCTCTATGTCCTGCTCTGTTGTTACCATGCTTTATAGCTTCTTGATGAACAGAAGAAGAGTGGAAACATTTGCTGATTTCTTCTCACAGTGTGTTTGTTGGCCTCAGTATGTGTAGACAAGAAGGAGATGGTGACGTTTGGTGCGAAAATCCACCAATTAATAGAAAATTGTTTCACAAATATATAATTATATATGATAAATGTTGTAAATATTACTGTGTGGATATCGGGCATCAGTCTGCCGACTAATAAAGCTGCAGTTCATATCCATGTCTGTCCAGACTCATATGTATGCTAAAACTAATCTGAAAGAAAGAAGAAAATCTTTTAACTGTTATTGTGAAGTTTCCATTAATATGTATTATAATTATATCAAATAAGATAACCAATAAGCACAAATAAGATAACGTAGACAACATAGCAAATAACATGGGTTATTGGTTAGTAGGTGTTTTGTAATGGAGTAATGTACTCCCCCCTTCATTATTATTAAATAGTTGATCTTAAGAAAAGTAATTCTATCCCTGAAAAGCGAGGAAATCATCATTGCTACCTCTGTCACCACAAATCCTTCACAAATCCATCTTGATAGCACAAATATGGATTTGCCACTAGGTGGTAGTATCCGTAAAAATGTTTACATTTTTAGCCATGTCTCTGTGACTGTTTGTCCGATCTGCATGTAGCCAAATTGATCATGGAATTCTATACTTTCATGGTGACATCCTGCCACCACCACTGCTGCTGCCTCTAATCCTTCATGCGAACATGATAATGCAAAAACTATTTGATACAGCATTTTGAATTTTGGTACAGTGTCAGAACTCTATAACATCTGGAACTGATGAGATTTTAAGCCCTTTTGCAACTACATATTGGCCACCACATGGCGTTTTCTGTAAAATGCTTACATTTTTAGCCATATTGCTGTAACTGATCTTCCGACCTGCACAAAACAAAACCAAATTGATCTTAGGATCATGTACTTGCACAGTGACACCATGTCTGTGGCCATTGCCATCTGCTGTTGCCACGGCTGAAATCAGGAAAAAAAATTTCATATTATGGAGGCAGAACTGTCACCTCACAGCAAGAAGGTCTGAGTTTGAACGCAGCAGCCTGCCAGTTTAGGCCCTTCTGTGTGGAGCCTGCATGTTCTCCCCATGCTTGCGTGTTTTCTCTCTGGGTGCTCTGGCTTCCTTCCACAGTCCAAAGGCATGCAAAGGGGTTAGGTTAATTGGCAATTCTAAATTGACCTTAGGTGTGAATGTGAGCATGAATTGTCCTTCTATGTGTGCTCTGCAATGGACTGGTGACCTGTCCAGGATGTACCCCGCTTTTTGCCCTATGACAGCTGGGATAGGCTCCATTGTCCTCCCATGAACCTGAATTGGATAAGCGGTAGGAAATGGATGGATGGATATTATGGAATCAACTTTGCGGCTGCATACATTGATTCTTAATCATTCAGTTCAGATTAAAAAAGAGAGGGGAAAATTGACCTAGCCTCACATCACGTCACATGGAGTCAGGTCAGGTTAGCATTCATGAAGAAACCGTGACTTTTTGAGGATATACCTTTAGTTGTCGCACTGTGACCACAAGGAGCTAGTTAGTTCTGTACAGCTGCAGTTAAAATATTCTTGAAAGAGTTGTTGCTGAACAACTGTGTCATCACTTGCAAAGGAATGGTTTATTTGAAGAGTTCCAGTCAGGATTTAGAGTTCATCATAGCACAGAAACCGCACTAGTGAAGGTTACTAATGATCTTCTTATAGCTTCTGACAGTGGACTCGTCTCTGTGCTTGTTCTCCTAGACCTCAGTGCAGCTTTCGATACAGTCGACCACAACATCTTACTACAGAGGCTAGAATACTCCGTTGGTATTAAAGGGAATGCATTACGCTGGTTTGAATCTTATTTATCTGACAGATTCCAATTTGTGTATGTAAATGAGGAGTATTCCGCACACACAAAAGTTAGTCATGGAGTCCCACAGGGTTCTGTGA
>VUQH01087785.1:0-10549 GCA_015106775.1 Etroplus canarensis
AGAGGCAAGGCTGAGATGGTTTGGACATGTTCAGAGGAGGGATAGTGGATATATTGGACAAAGGATGTTGAGGATGGAGCTGCCAGGCAGGAGGAGAAGAGGAAGACCACAGAGAAGATTGATGGATGTAGTGAAGGAGGACATGCAGAGGGTTGGTGTGAGGGAAGAGGATTCAAGGGATAGGATGAGATGGAGGCAGATGATCCGCTGTGGCGACCCCTAACGGGAGCAGCCGAAAGAAGAAGAAGAAGAAGAAGACACATTAGTGTAATAGTTTAAAAATCCAGCTTTTAAATCTTATGCTCATATTTGTAGGCAAACAATTTTTAAAAATAATACACTGATTGTAGTGTCACTATCTTTACTTTCAGAGGTTGGGAGTGAAGGCAGATGTGCTTTACTGCCAGAGGTTGCTGGAAGAGGAAGGTGTTTGTTTGGGAGCGGGTTATGAGAACGGACAGGAAGACGAAAACTATCACATCAGGTAAGAAAGAGATGATTTCCAGTCAGATCTCTGAGGACCTGAAGTACTGTGCAAAAGTCTCAGGTGCCCCTTATTTTTTGCTTCCGAGGAGCTAAACGTTCTTTAAGCATTCACGAAACCAAGACTACTAGATAGAGAACGGGATACGTTACTCCACAGATTACATTTGCACATTGGTGATGTAAGGGTTGCATACAGCTGCTTGGCCATGGAAACCTATATCATAAAGCTCCCAGCACACATTGTGGATTACCAAGGAAGGAAGAAATTTTTACATACAGTCATGTGCAAAAGTCTTGGGCACCCGTAATTTCCTTATATTTTGCTTCGAAGGAGCTAGACTTTCTTTAAGATTTTAAAGTGGTCTTTAACAGTAGTTCTGCAGGCTTTCTGAAGTTTTTCTTTGGATATTGGCTGCTTCTTCACTCATTTTCAGTCCATTGGCACTGGCATAGTGTGCACTGTATCCTAAAAATAATCTGAGGGAACTGGACAACTGGAGGACAAAAAAAGGACAGGCCTAAAATTATCCACAGCAGATGACGAGTATCTGAATGTCAAGTCCTTAAGGCATAAGAACAAAAAATCCAGCTAAGATCTGACACAGGGTCTGAGAGATGCATTTGGCCCTTCAGTTGATCCATCTACTGTTTGCTGAAGCCTCGTCAGAAATGGCCTCAGTGGAAGGGTGGCCTGGGTTCCAAATGGTATCTATCCACCTATAACTGTAAAAACCTATATTGTGGCGGTAATGGCTCAGTGCGTCAGAGGACTCGTTTGGGAGGCGGAGGGTTGCTCAGGGCCGCAGGCTCAAAACCCTGGACCTGGACCCGGCAGCCATACAACACCAGCCGGCTCAAGACCTTGCCCTGGATATGTGTGGAGGTGGACCAGAGGCCAGAGAGACGCCGGCTCACCCATAGAGCTTTGCCAAGGTGCCAAGGACCCCACCACATTGCTCACTGGTGCCTGCAAAATGGCAGCCTTATTACCCAACCTCCCTCACTGCATGCTACACGTTTCGTGCATGTGTGTGTGTGTATTCGATCTGTAGGACTGTCGATGATTTGTTTTGAATTTACCCATCTGGGGATGAATAAGGTGGTTTGTTTGTTGTTTATATTGTGGTGGAAAAAAAACCAAACAGTCTCGGATGAGAAGATCAATTTAGTATATTTATTTGTGCACAGAGAGAGAACAACGCAGAGACCCAAAAGTCAGTGTATCCTGGAGATGCTCTCTGCCAGACAGTGTCTCTTTCCCAAACTTTATAGTACTTTGGTAATGATAAGAGTAACACACACAGCATCCCCCTTGGTGACGGGAGAGAGACCTTGCACAGATAAGTATCCGCTCTTAATTAACAGACCTGGCCAAAGAAGGGGAGTCATCTTCCCCTCATTGGAATGTTATTTTCTTCTCTTCTCAAGGAAGGCCAGGCACCGCGCAAACATAAGAAAAGGTCATTCTAGGTTCAGTACATTTAAGCAAAAAGATAAGAATCTTATCACTGAGTATACAATTCTTGTGCTATTCCTATATTAAAATAGTAAGAATATGAAATTATCTATCACAGTATGTAAAAAGTGCAAATGTCCCATAAACTTCAAAAGTTAAGTCAGTAAAATATTAAATATAAATATATATGAAAAAAAGGCGTGTCCCCGGTAGCATAGTGGTTCGGCATTTGCCTTGCAAGTGAAAGGTCCCTGGTTCGATCTCAGGTGGGGACACAATCCCCTCTCACCATGGAGGGTTGCGTCAGGAAGGGCATCCAGTGTAAAACCTTTGCCGAATTACCAATGCAGATTAATCTGCTGTGGCGACCCCTTGGTGGAGAATACAAGTGAGCAGCCAAAAGGTACATTTATGAAAGAAAAGGTGTAGCGGTTTATACAAGCCCCTCTCACCATGGAGGGTTGGGTCAGGAAGGGCATCCAGAGTAAAACCTTTGCCAAATTACTGATGTGGATTAATCGGCTGTGATGACCCCTTGAGGAAAAGGGAGCGGCTGAAGGTACTACTTCATGAAAGAAAATCAAAAATAATAATAAATTAGCCTTAATGTAAAAAGTCCAATGTGGCACATTAAATACTATATACAGATATGGCTATAAGAAAAACAGCTCAGATATTAAAGGTGTTGTATAGATTGATGGCCACAGGTGTGGTGTTTTGTGGAGCATCGTGGTGGAATGAGTCTGCTGTCTGTCCAGCATGTCATGGACAGGGTGTGAAGAAATGTCCTTAACTTGGACAGCATCCTCCTGTCTGACACCACTGTCAGAGAGTCCAGCTCCACACCCTCAGCATTACTGGCTTGCAGGTCAGTTTGCTGAGTCTGCTGGTGTCAGCTGGAATTGGTCAGATTTTAGTAAAACTTGCACACAATGATCACCTGATGGGTCTTCGCCCAAAATGCACTCAAGGTCATGGTCATATTTGTCTTTTTACCTGCACTTTTCAGTTTTCAGCAGAACTGCTATTCCTAAGAGTATTTGTCTGGATTGTAATGTTCGTAAAACGGGTGCTTACATGTCTCCTCTCTGCCATTTATACATAAATTAGGTTTATCATTGCCATATTCATTTTTTAAGCTAAGTCAGGGCCGGTCATGAACTGGGGCTGTCATCCTGGATATGACTATTTGTGGACTTCCTTGACTTTTCAGTGGATTTTAATTCACATTTGTTTATGCAATACAGTGAACCAATGACAAGAAAACTTGCACAGCAAAAACGATTAATTAGCCTTACTGTTCTTTTGTGTGTGTGTGTGTGTGTGTGTGTGTGTGTGTGTGTGTGTGTGTCTTTCCCATCTCTCAGGCTGTGTGTTTTGGCTCCTCCTTCCACTCTGGAGGAGATCCTGGCACGCCTTCATTCTTTCCACCTGCGCCTGCTGGACAAATTTCCCTGACAGAAACGCCAAGGACAGAATGTGGGCAAACATGTTCCCTTTGATGATAACGTTGTTCTTTACTCTTCTTTACACTAGCATATTTGGCAGCATAGTACAACTAATTGTAGTCGTAAATAATCACTTGTGAACCCTGGAGCAGTGGGGCTCTGTTATACAGCTATGTAAGACTTAATGTCCCATGTTAACCGCAGTTTGCACTCATTCTCTGCAGCGATGGTACGATGGTGGTAGACCCATTAAAAGGTTATATAGCTTTTATGCATTTGGAGGTGAAAAGTCTGAACTCCACATGTAAATTAATCTTAAATCAAGTCTTGAATAATTCTTCTTCTTCTTCTTTTGGCTGCTCCTGTTAGGGGTCGCCACAGCGGATCATGTTATGAAACCGCATATTTGATTTGGCAAAGTTTTTAATGCCGGATGCCCTTCCTGATGCAACCCTCACCATTTACCCGGGCTTGGGACCGGCACTAGGAGTACACTGGCTTGTGGGCCCCTGTGGCTGGCTTTTAAATCAAGTCTTGAATTATTTATCGTTAATTTCACTTTATTAGAAAGTAACTAACACTTTGTTATTGTGATGTAAAGAATGACTATTAAAAGGCTATATTTCAACTCATTCTGGGCGTGTCAATAATTTAACACTTTATTTTTGATTTTGTAGCGTGTAATTGCATTTTTTTCTGAATATTTGTCTGACATACTGAAAATGCCACTTTCCTAGACAGTTTCCAGATTCAGTTCCAAGTGCTCCATTAAATTATAGCAATATATTTATTTAGTAATCAGGGAACTTTTTAGCTCCCTTGTTTTGTGTAAGTAGAAAAATCCAAATACTCTGTTTATGTAAATAGCTTTAATTTGATGTGCAGGTTGTGGAGAGGTTATGTAAGGGCAGGTGAAACAGATGGAGAAGGAAATAAAGATTCCCAGGTCAAACACTGGCCTGCGTGTGTGTCTAAGAGCTCTGATTGGTGCGCAGTTTTGAGGGTATAAAGGCCACACCCCACTGTCACACAGTCACACAGTCAGTCCACTCTGAGGAAGTCATGATGAATGTGGCCCTGGTCCTGCTGCTTGCTGCCTATGGTGAGTCTCTGATCCACAACATTTAAAAATGGCACATCTTTACCTTTCACACGGTGAATGTTCTTGAAAGGGTCTGTTTTAACCTAAACCACTTTTTCCTAAACTTTAATACACCAACTGAAAACTAAAACAATATTAAAGAAAGCTTTCTGTGGGAAAGCCCTGCAGGGATAGTGCTCCTGCCTGTGGTGTGTGAGCGAGCCACGGCTGGATGAAAGACAGAGGGAGCAGGCACAGGTGAATGAGAAAACAAAACAGAACGCAGACACAAACTAAAAAACACAGAGAAAAAGACCCGTGCCTTGCCCTATAGGCACTAAGGCTCGGCAGCTTTCCAGACTGCCACTTATTTTGAACTGGAAGAAGAAAATAAAGCACAAATAGAACATTTAAATAGTACTTTTTAACTCGAACTGAACACTCACATTGCTTTTGGCCACAAGCCGCGTTCATCCATTCACATATATACAGCACCTTGCTTTCCAACAATCATGCTCACACTCCCGTGGATGGGGCCAAAAGCCAGTTCACTCCAAGGACTGGTCCCAAACCCGGAAAAATGGGGAGGGTTGCATCAAACTATGCTACTGTTGGCTGAAGACAAAAGGAGGGGAAGGGGAAAGCGTGTTAGGAGGCAGAGAGAGAAGGAAAGGTGGTAGAGGGGAGATGAGAGTAGGGACTTTGAATGCAGGGATGATGACTTGTAAAGGCAGAGAGCTGGGAGTGATCAGGATGGACAGGATCAGCAATGAGTCCATCAGAGGGACAACTCAGTTTGAGAAGTGTGGAGACAAAATCAGAGACGCAAGGTTGAGATGTTTGGACACGTTCAGAGGAGGAATAGTGCATGGAGGCAGATACCCCACTGTGTTGACCCCCAGTGGAAGCAGCCAAAAGAAAAAGTCTTGCCCAAGGACACATCAGTAGGTAAGCTAGAGGAAATGCACGGTAAAAAGAAAAAAAAAGTAATTTAACAGAGTTTTCCTGTACTTTTCATACCATTAAAATAACAAAAAAACCCAACAAAAACCTGACTTAACATGTCTAATGTAAAGTAACATAAAAAACCTATAACTATAAATGTTTTTTCAAATAAAAATTTCATATAATTTAATGCATAATGCAGTGTTTATGTAACAGATAAAAATGTTAAATTCACATTTAATATTGTAAATATGTCCAAAATTAGATGCAATCAGTGAAAATTCACAGTAAAAGAACAGGTTCTGTAATTTCACATACTGTAGATTTGTTTAAGAAACAGATATGATGTGTATCATGAAAGTTTTCACAACAAAAACATTAGTGTATAACATCTATCATCTGATTGCATGGCACTTGTTTTATTTAGGATGGAATAAATAGCTGAGATTTTCTTTTGTATTTTAGAACACTTCTTTATTTTCACTATTGTTATTTTTTTTTAAATGTTATGTTCTTTAAAAGAAAAAAAATCAAACAAAAAAGGGCTGGGTGATGTGCCCAAAATCAGCTTAGTACCTTTTCTGTAAAATTCATTGAATAGTTTATAAAATGAAAACACGGAAATTGTAAATTATAAATGAATGGTACTCGGTCATATCTTCTTTTTTCTCCTTTTATTGAGAACTTCGGGGACATTCTGAACAAAAGTTGCTCTTGCTCCTTAGCACCTAATTATTTCGCTTTTAATAATGTTTATTTGTTTATTTATCATTGTGGATAACCCAGTTTACTTCCTGAGCCACAGCCTTAGCCACAGCCACTCATGAAAGTGCTCCTCAACAACAAATCCAGACTAAAGCTGGTTTAGAAGCATTTTAAATATGATCAGTGGTGTCACATTAACCTGACACTACCAGTAGGGGCGCCAAATTCTGTTTTCATTTTTAATGATGCACATATTGCAAAGTTTTAAATAAATACTTACAAAGAAGCAAAAAGGCACCCAATATGAAAAGGTTAAAAAGACAGATTAAAAAGCACATCATAACAAAACCACACCTAAAAACTGGAGATCGCTGATGACACAAGAGGTGATTTGGTGTTATACTGCAAAGTACATAAAATGTTTAGAAATGAGGAAAAAAAACTTAAGAGTCACTTCCTTGCTTCCAGCTGCATCTTTTGATGACATCTTGACTGCTCTTTCATTACAGAGAACAACTTCTCTGCCCGATCCTTTTAAATTGCTCACCTCATTGACTGTCCACATGTGGAGGTTTATTGTCATTACAAGCACAGCTGTCAGCATCAGTACAGCTTTATCAGCCCTTCCAACCTCCAGTTCTTCTTATGTTGCAGCTTATGGGTGTGGGACACCCACCTATGAGCCCTCTGTGAGCCGCGTAGTGAATGGGGAAGATGCCAGACCCTACAGCTGGCCCTGGCAGGTGAGTTGATGGCAACTAAGCAATGAATTAAGTTAAATAAGGTAGTGAAGATGTATCTGCAGCTGCACATTTTACTGCATAGGTAAGTGTGTGGCAAGTAAAATAATATATTAATTCTTTGTCATTAAATTATAATGTAAAATTCTTATTATAAACAAAAAGCACTTCAGAGACAGGATACCCTAAGTCTGGTACAGTAAGCATAATGACAAATGTCCAAATGGGGTAACTACAACAAGAGAAACCAGCATTAAGAGAAGACACACAGGCTACGTGAGGAGATGAGCACACAAAGACTTGCGCTTGATTATCTGACCATCAGCCAGTGTGACCACCTCTATAAAAGCAGGAGTTTTGACAGTTTGCTGGTATGGAGGATTTAGCTATGTGTTAACACAATGTCGCAATCTTGGAGTGGACGTCCCATCAAATTCACCCCAAGGTCAGACTGTGAAATGCTTCAGAGAAGCTGTCTTGATGCATGCTCAATCATCCAGGTAAGTAAAACTTCCAAAGTTGATTCTGTTCATCTGGACGTAAAGTTTCCGTGGGAGAAACGTTTCATCACTCATCCAAGTGACTTCTTCAGTCTCAACTGACTGCAGGTTTCCCCAACCTTATAAACAGTACATTTGCATAATGACTGAAACTAACATCAAGGTCAGTTGATCAAAGGCCATGAGTACCATCCACAAAGAGTTGGGGAATGGCTGCAATCACAGCATTGTAAGATGGCGAAAGATGTACCCTTAGACCCCCTCCTCGATTCAGAGACGGTCTTTCCCTTTTCACGTATATGGCCTCCTTGACTCCCCGCTCAAACCAGGATGTGTACATCCTCATCATTGAAAGAGTGTCCACCATTACTTCAAGGTATTGCTATCAAAGGTGTTTCTAGAAGCTACTCAGCGATGGGGTGTACTTAGTTTTTCACAGGACTCTGTGCAGTAAAATGCTCATTTAAGTAAATGTGATGTCTGTGTGTTCGCACAGATCTCTCTCCAGTATCTCAGCGGCTCCACATACCGACACACCTGTGGAGGAACTCTGCTTGCTCCCAACTGGGTCTTGACTGCTGGACACTGCATCGGGTGAGTCGCAGTTTACTGTTCCCATCACAGCTGTGTTATCTCATAGTGCAAAATTAGTTTTCAACTGAGGTTGTTTTAGGGCTCGTACCTACCGTGTGGTGCTGGGAGAGTATGACCTCACTGTGGAGGAGAGCTATGAGCAGATCAGAACTGTGGAGAAGATCATAGTTCACCCTCAATGGGATGATAACTGCTTGTCTTGTGGGTAAGATTTAGAACGCCTACAGAGCCATGGTGAGCCAACACAAACACATGCACAATGTGCACATATACAAAAGAAAGAAAAAAAGTGCATATTTAAAACTGCTTTCAATAATTCTGCCCTGTGGTCCTCTCCAAGATAATGTTTCTTTACTTGGAGAAAAGGTTTTTTTAAAAGGATCCTTTATCATTTCTTTCTTTTTTTTTTTTAGTAATGACATTGCTATGATCAAGCTGGCCTCACCCGCCATTCTGAATGACAAAGTGCAGCCTTCCTGTGTGCCAGAGGATGAGGAGATCCTTCCTCACAATTACCCCTGCTACATCACAGGCTGGGGAAGAATCTACAGTGAGTGTTCGTAGTGCAAAATAACACTAGCTCAGTGGTTTAATCTCAGCAACACAATGGATTTATTATGATTTAACCAGGAAATGAACTAAATATACAACTTGTCAGATTTGGGTTTAAGATCCTGTCAAGATTTATAATTAACAACAGAAAAGACACACAGCAGAAATTACAATACGAACCACAAGAAAGTGCAACACAAGTTGGGCCAATCACAGATGGAAATGCATTAAGAAAATAACAAGGCAGCCCCTTTTCTTGTAAACCTGTTGTAATGGCCTCTTGGGTCTAGCTCCCAAAGTGAGTCAAGCTCCATTAAACAGGTTGCTTACAGCCTAATGCAACCCCCTCATAACAACTCTATGACGAGTGAAGATTTTTAGCTCATCCAGCTAAAGGAATGATGAGCTCATGCCATGGCGGGGCGTCCATCCATCCACGGTTCACAAGAATTGTTTCTCCTCTTAGAGTATCGGTCAGATTTTAGTGAAACTTGCACACAAGGATCATCTAAAGGGTTTGCACCCAAACTGTGCTCAAGGTCAAGGTCAGAGTCACGTTTGTTGTTTTATGGGCACTTTTACACTTTCACAACAATCACTATGCTTGAGAGTATTGGTCTAGATTGCAATGTTGAACATGTTCCTCTGAATGCTCTTGTACTTCCTCATTCCACCACCAAGTCTCCTCATCTTCTTTCCTCTGTCCAGAGGAGACACCAAATACCTTCTTGGCTGTTTCCTCATCACCTCAGCTGTACTATCCCAGTCATCTAGTAATTTTTTTGGTTGTAGTACCCCATTCCATTACAAAGCTCAATAATTAACATTTAACCAAACTCAAACCACCACTGTATACGTGTATTTTTTTTTTTTTAAAAAGTGATGTGTGACAACCTTTGACAACCCTGTTCTACCTGCAGGTGGTGGTCCCATTGCCTCTAAGCTCCAGCAGGCCATCCTTCCTGTGGTTGGCCACAGTGTGTGCAGCAGCAGTGACTGGTGGGGGAGCTACGTGAAGACCACCATGGTTTGCGCTGGTGGTGACATCCGCTCTGGCTGCCATGTACGCCTCACTCCTTTCATCACACAATTGATAATCCCATGTGCAAAGTAACTAAGTGTAGTTTTCCACTTCTCTAAATTTTTACTCAAGTACATTTCAAAAGGTAAATATTACACTGTATTGCAATTACTTACATGTAAATTTTAGGATTCATTCATTTTCTGGCGCTTATTTGGGCCAGGGTCAGGGAGCAGAGTCCAAGCAAAGATGCCTAGATCTCCCTGTAATGGGTCACCTCCTCCAGCTCTTCTGGAGGGACACTGTTTAAACCAGTTGAGATATGTAATCTCTCCAGCATATCCTGAGTCTGTACTGAGGCCTCCTCTTAGTGGGCCACCTTTAAAACACCGCATTTAGAAGGCGTCCAGGAAACATGCTAGTCAGATGCCTGAACCATCTCAATTTGCTCCTTTTGATGTGGTTGAGCAGCAGCCTCACTTTGATTTCCTCCTTCGCCCTAGGGAGAGCCCAGATACTATTCAGAGGAAAACTTCCCACAGACACACTCCAAAATCTTGTAGAAAGCCTTCCCAGAAAAGTGGAAGCTGTTATAAAGGGGGTCCATTCCTATGGGAATCTTCTTCTTCTTCTTCTTTCGGCTGCTCCCGTTAGGGGTCGCCACAGCGGATCATCTGCCTCCATCTCATCCTATCCCTTGCATTCTCTTCCCTCACACCAACCCTCTGCATGTCCTCCTTCACTACATCCATCAATCTTCTCTGTGGTCTTCCTCTTCTCCTCCTGCCTGGCAGCTCCATCTTCAACATCCTTTGTCCAATATATCCACTATCCCTCATCTGAACATGTCCAAACCATCTCAGCCTTGCCTCTCTGACTTTGTCTCCAAACTTCTCAACATGAGCTGTTCCTCTGATGTACTCATTCCTAATCCTGTCCATCCTGGTCACTCCCAGAGAAAATCTCAACATCTTCAGTTCTGCCATCTCCAGCTCCACCTCCTGTCTTTTTGTCAGTGCCA
>VUQH01087787.1:0-14950 GCA_015106775.1 Etroplus canarensis
AGCAAGCGAGATGGAATATTGTTGTTTTTCTTCCAGTTGTGTAATAATTGTGCATACACAGATATTCTTGTACAAAAAGCCAAAACTTCACTTTCACTTCCTTAAATATTCTTCCTCTTCCTCTCCTCGCAAACTTCACTGGCGGCTGGCAAACAGAGTGCACCACCGCCACCAACCAGTACCAAGTCCACCCACATCATCCCCGCGCAGGGCCCGCGACCCCGGTGACACCAGCCAAGACCGCGGGCCCCCTCAAAACAAAAATTGCACCGGACCCTGAACGCGGAGTTCAGGTGGTGCTCCTCTTCGTTACATGTATGTAATATTCAGGATTGAGGCTTATTAATACTTTGGATTGATCAAAAGCACTGTCGTTGCTGTTGTGAAATAGCAAAACTAAGAGCTGGGATCCCTGTAGTACAGTGGTTTAAACAGTTGCATCAAAGCAAAAGGTCCCTGGTCCGATTCCCAGTGGGGACACATGCCTCCCCCCCCCACCATGGATGACTCTGAGGCCTGAACTACAGGCAGGGCCGCGGCCAGATGGACACACAGACCTCTTCCCTCCCTCCGTCCTCCCCACCTCCACGGAAAGGCCATTGGCAGAGGCCCTACACCAGATGCCCCCCCTGACACTCCTCTTGTACAGCCGCGACCTGTGTGTTTCTGCTTCAGTAAATGTGTAAACTTTACAGACTGGTGTGTGGAGCAGGAACACAGAGAGCTAGCAGAGTCAGAGCTCACCCTCAGTGGCGGCAGCCAAGAGAAACACGGCGAACAGAGTCCAGCACCGTGGCACCGCTGCTGTCCAAGTCATTGTCATTTATTCCACTGACAAATTTTTCAGGTCAAATATCTTTTTCTGTTATAAAAGCGACTACACACTACACTTGATCTTAGCCAAAAGGCCGGGAAGCAATCTGTCAAGAATACTGTCATGAACGCCAGTCAGAAACTCTATAAACCAATATTTTAATTATAAAAGAACATATAAACAATCACATGTTGAAAGTCAGTTTAATCATTCATGAAAAACACTAGCTTGTCTTAAATTTGATGGCAACAAGACAGCTTGAAAAAGTGGTCATGATCTGAATTTTTTAGAAACCACTGATCTACTGGGATTTGTCCACACAACCATCTCTAGGGTTTACAGAGAATGGACTGATAAAGAAAATATCAAGTGATCAACACATTGATTTGTTTTGTTTTGATTTGATTTGTTCCTGGTTACAGCAGGAAGAATACATCAGTTTAAGTGAATCAACTTACCCGAGTCATACTGTCAGAATCCTCAAAGCACAGGTTGAGGAGGAGAAGTGGCAGCAATCTTTAACTCTAGTTTACTGATCAACCAAATACCCAGACAGAGTTATAATTCATTAGAAAGCCTTACTCTTAGCCTCAATAACTCGGACTGGAAAACTCAATAGCGAGTTTTATTTGTTGTTGTCTATCGTCTGCCTGTCTCTTATTCAGTTTTTATATGAATTCTCTGACTTTTTATCCAATTTACTGCTCAGTTCAGATAAAATAATTATAGTAGGTGATTTTACCATTTATGTCTGTAGAGGTTAAAATGACAGCCTCAACACTGCATTTAAGTCATTATTAGACTCAATTGTCTTTTCACAAAATGTAAATGAACCGACTCATCATTTTAATCACACTCTTGATCTTGTCCTGACATATGGCATAGAAACTGAACATTTAATAGTATTTCCTGAAAATTCTCTTCTGTCTGACCATTTCTTAGTAACATTTGAGTTTACAGTAGTGGACTACACGGCGCTGATGAAAAAATTTCACTACAGTAGATGTTTATTGGAAAGTGCTGTAACTACATTTGAAGAAATGATTCAACCATCATTACTGCCTTCAATGCTATGTGCCAACATAATGCAGGGCAGCTACCTAAACTTTACTTGCACTGAGGTTGATTATCTTGTTAATAGTCTTGCAACTTCATTCTGAATACTGTGGCCCCTTTGAGAAAGAAAGCTACAAGTCAGAGAGGTTTGACTCCCTGGTTTAATTCACAAATGCACATCTTAAAGCAGGTAACACATAAGCTAGAGAGGAAATGGTGTTCCACAATTTAGAACACCTTCATCTGGCCTGGAGAAATAGTCTGTTATTCTATTAAAAAAAGCCTCCTGTAAAGCTAGGACATCTTACTATTCGTCGCATATAGATAGAAGATGAAAGATAGAACAGGAACAACCCCAGGTGTCTTTTCAGGACTGTAGCCAAGCTGACAAAGAGTCAGACATCTGTTGAGCCGTGTATTCCTTTACGTCTTAGGAGTGATGACTTCATGAATTTCTTTACAAATAAAAAATGTATCCATTAGAGAAAAATTTACTCATAGTTTACCCACAGATGTGCCATTAAATAAGGCCACTTCAACTGCTGATGTTTGTTTGGGCTGGTTCTCTCCTGTTGACCTCTCTGAGCTAATGTCACTAATTACTTCCTCAACATGCCTGTTAGATCCCATCCCTACAGGACTGTTCAAAGAGGTCTTGCCATTGATTAAAGCTTCAGTTTTGAATATCATCCATTTATCTTTATTAACGGGCTATGTACTACCTTTTCAAAGGGTTATAATTAAACCACTACTTAAGAAGCCTTCGCTCGAACCAGACGTCTTAGCTAATTACAAACCGATTTCCAACCTTCCTTTCATTTAAAAAAATTCTTGAAAGAGTTGTTGCAGAACAACTGTGTGATCACTTGCAGAGGAATGATTTATTTGAAGAGTTCTAGTCAGGATTTAGAGTTCATCATAGCACAGAAACCGCCCTAGTGAAGGTTACTAATGATCTTCTTATGGCTTCTGACAGTGGACTTGTCTCCTAGACCTCAGTGCAGCATTTGATACAGTCGACCGCAACATCCTACTACAGAGGCTAGAATACTCTGTTGGTATTAAAGGGAATGCATTACGCTGGTTGGAATCTTATTTATCTGGCAGATTTGAATTTGTGTATGTAAACAAGGAGTCTTCCTCACACACAAAAGCTAGTCATGGAGTCCCACAGGGTTCTATGCTGGGACCAATACTCTTTACATTATACATACTTCCCTTACGCAATATTATTAGAAAACACTTCATACATTTTCGTTGCTATGCAGATGATACTCAGCTATATTTATCCATGAAGCCAGATGACACAAATCCGTTAATGCCTTCAGGACAAGCCTGTAGTGTAAGACCTTGATTGCCTGTAATCTTCTACTTTTAAATTCAGACAAAGCTGAGGTTATTGTATTTGGCCCTAAAAACCTCAGAAACAGTCTTTCTAACCAGATACTTACTCTGGACGGCATTACTTTGGGCTCCAGTGACACTGTGAGGAACCATGGAGTCATTTTTGACCAGGATATGTCCTTTAATGCTCACAAAAAACAAATATGTATATATAGGCCTTTTATCACTTCCACAATATTGCCAAAATTAGAAACATCCTGTCTTGGAGTGATGCTGAAAAACTAGTTCATGCATTTATTTCTTCTAGGCTTGATTATTGGTATTCATTGCTATCTGGCTGTTCTAAAAGCTCCCTGAAAAGCCTTCAATTAATCCAAAATGTTGCAGCAAGAGTATTGACGGGGACTAGAAGGAGAGATCCTACTTCCCCTATATTGGCTTCTCTTCATTGGCTCCCTGTTAAATCCAGAATTGAATGTAAAAACCTTCTACTCACTTTCAAAGTCTTGAACAATCATCCTATCATCCATCATCCATCCTATCTTATAGACCTCATTGTACCATATTTTCCCATTAGAGCACTTCGCTCTCAGAGTGCAGACCTACTTGTGGTTCCTAAAAATTTTGAAAGTAGAATGGGAGGCAGAGCCTTCAGCCATCAGGTCCCTCTCCTATGGAACCAGCTCCCAGTTTGTATTTTAGAGGCAGACACCCTCTCTACATTTATGATTAGGCTTAAAACTTTCCTTTTTGATAAAGCTTATAGTTTTTATAGCTTATAGGCTTAGTTATGCTGCAATAGGTTTAGGCTGCTGGGGGGCTTCTATGATGTGCTGGGCATTTCTTCTCCACCCACCTCTTTTCACTCCCCTTACATTTATTTGCCACTGCTGCATATCATTAAATGTCTTCTCTCTCACATAGTCTGTGTCTCTCTTTGCTCTCATTTCTCTCTTCTCTGTCCCTTCACCCCCAACCAGTCGAGGCAGATGGCTGCCCCTCCCTGGGCCTGGTTTCTGCTGGAGGTCTCTTCCTGTTAAAAGGGAGTTCTTCCTTCTCACATTGCCAAGTGCTTGCTCACAGGGGATCGTCTGATTATTGGGGTTTTCTCTTTAATACTGGAGGGTACCTTACAGTGTAAAGCACCTTGAGACAACTTTTGTTGTGAACTGGTGCTATATAAGAAAAGAAAGAAGAATAAAGAAAACTTGAGTGGCAGTTCTCTAGGAAAAACTGCCTTTTTGATGCCAGAGCTCAGAGGAGAATGCGCAGACTGCTTTGAATCGATAGGAAGGCAAAAGTAGCTCAAACAACCAACGTATGCAGAAGACCATCTCTGAACACACAGCATATCAAACAAGGGCAACAGCAATGGAAGACCACGCTGGGTACCATTCCTGTCAACTAACAACATGAAACTGAGGCTAAAATTTGCATGGGCCCACCAGAATTGGTTAATTGGCAAACCATTGCCTGGTCTGATGAGTCTCAATTTCTTCTTTAACATTTAGATGGTAAACAATATAAAAACATGGATCTGTCACAACTTGCATCAATGTTTCAGGCTGGCAGGGGTATAATGCCATGGGGGATATTTCCTTGGCACACTCTGAGCCTCTTGGTACCAAGTGAGCATTGTTTAAATACCACAGCCTACCTGAGTATTGTTGCTGACCATCCATTTGTGACCACACTGTAACCATCTTCTGAGGGCTGCTTCCAGCAGAATAACGCCCAGTTAATGATCTCAAACTGGTTTCTTGAACATGAAAATTAGTTCACTGTACTCAGATGGCCTCCACAGTCTCTAGACTTCATGCATTTTGCTGCAAACACATAAATAACTTTTCAAATACTTTTACTTGTTATCAAGCATTTTTTAATTTTTCTTTTTTTTTAAGGATCTAAGTATTCTGTCATCACTGATGAGCATTAAGGCTACAGGGGAACATACAGCTGAAGATGAGGGCTGTATTCTTAAAATGAAGGAACATCCTTAAGCATTGTGTGTCTTTTTTCTCCCTAGAGTTACTGGATGTAGTGGAGGAGATCCTGCCCAATCTGCTTGAGCAGCAGGTCACTGTTTTTATCTTAGCTGACAGATGCAAAACTGCAGGTGTGGAAAGTTTCAAAGATAAAATGAATCAGGCTTCCTCTGAGCCTCTACCCAAGGAGTTAAGGTCACATTTAACCCTGAAGAGTCCAGCGGCATACATCTACACATCCGGAACAACAGGTAAGCTACTTCAGGTTTTGATATCCACAGTTCATCAGTAAAAGAAACGGTGAAGTCACTACATGGGCCTCTGGCTTTTCTTTAACAGGTCTTCCTAAAGCAGCTATGGTCAGTCATAGCAAACTGTGGGCCATGTCTTTTCTTCTGGTTTTGGCAGGAGTGGACTCTGAAGATGTGATTTATGATGGCCTCCCGCTTTATCACAGCACTGGCCTCCTCGTCATCACTGGGGCCATTGACAGGGGTAGACACTCTTTGAATATATAACTACTATTTTTAGGGATATCACTGGTGTAAGCATTTTTTTTTTTTTTTACTGTCAGCAAATCCACTGTAAAGAGCAAAATCTCAAAATGCATGCATTCATCTCAGTCCAGAGCCCTTGAATTCATTTAGAAGACGTAAATCTGTTAAAAAAAAAACGTGGCTAAATGACAAACACCTTTAATCAAACGCCACTCCAGCATTGTTAAACACTGCATTTCATTTGCACACTTACTGCTTTAGTGTGCTAATTTCTAATCAGAGATAAATGGAAAGCTTGTGATGAAGCTTAGGTATTTCAATCAAAATTTTGATTTAATAAAAAAAAAACAATTTGTAGATCAGGTAGCAGTTGGGGCAGAAGCCCTGGCAGTCTGATCCCCAGCTGACAAATTTGTGATCTCTCCGGTGGGGAAAGAGCCTGAGCTAGTACACAAATTTGAGAGATACTAGCAACATATAGTTGGGCTTGGCTCAATGCGCAACACCAGCTCTGGAACCAGTCTTCTGCAGAGAGCCTGGACTCCTTTTCCATTTGGAGTTGCCCTTTTTGAGAGGCAGTGGGCAGGTGTGAGTATATTTATACTCCCCTTTTGGTGCTTGTAATGTTGGGGTTTACCCTAACGGATGAGAGGATTATTTCCCTGCACCTTCGGGTAAGGGAACAAGTCCTGACTGTTATTTGTGCTCACATGCCAAATAACAGTTCAGAGTACCTGGCCTTCTTGGAGACCCTGGGTGAGGTACTTGAAGGTGACCCCATTGTCCTCATGGGAGACCTCAGTGCTCACATGAGCAATGGCAGTGTGACCCAGAGAGGTGTGATTGGTAGGACTGGCCTGCTTGATCTGATGCTTTTTATTAGACTTCTGTACCAATCATGGTTTGTCCATAACCAACACCATGTTTGAGCATAAGGGTGTTCATAAGTGCACATGGAACCAGGACGCCCTTGGTTGCAGGTCAATGATTGATTTTGCAATGTCATTAGATCTGCAGCCACGTGTCTTGGATACTCGGGCGAAGAAAGGTACAGAGTTGTCAGCTGGTTGTGAGTTGGATCAGGTGGTGGAGCAGGATGCCGGACAATTCTAGCATACCCAGGGCAGAGATCCCAGTCCACAAGATATTCATTTCCCTCTTCTGGGAGAGCTTTGATAGTATTTCAAGTGAGGCTGAACACATTGAGCCCAAGAGAACCATGTTCCATACCTCCATTGCTAAGATGACTGTATGGAGATGTGACTGTAAGGTAGTTGGTACCTGTCATATGGTCACGACCTCTGGGGAGAGTCCGAAAGAATGAGATCGCGAATACAAATGGCAGAAGTAATTTTCCTTGGAAAAGTGTCTGGGTTCTCCCTTAGAGATAGGGTGAGGAGCTTGGACATCCAGGAGGGACTAAGAGAAGAGCCACTGGTCCTCCATATCAAAAGGAACCAATTGACGTGATTAGGGCATCTAAATAGGATGTCTCCCAGGTGCCTCCTAGGTGACGTGTTTTGGGTATGTCCTACTGGGAGGAGGTCTTGACGCAGGATACACTTAAGAGATCATAGTTCTCGGTTGGCTTGGTGTCCTGGGGGAGGTGGCCAGGAAGAGGGAGGTCTGGGCATCCCTGCTCAGGGTGATGGACCAGTGGCAGAGGATGGATGACTGGAAGGATGGATGGATGGATGGAAAATATACTGTAGTTCCCATGCTCATCAAAACGAAGGAACATGTCATCCAGTGCAACAGTGACAGCTGATTTGTGTGTTTCATGTTATTAGTAGAATAAAATAAAAGTAAAATGGAAGTGGAATAAAAATTATTGAATATTGCGATTGTTATTCTTTAAAGTGTAACATTGTCATCTGTTGCTGTGTGTAGGTATTCCTGTTGTTTTGAGGAGTAAATTTTCTGCCTCCCAGTTCTGGGATGACTGCAGAAAATACAATGTCACTGTTATACAGTACATAGGTGAAATTTTGCGCTATCTATGCAACACTCCAAAGGTTTGTACCAACACAGCACCAACATTAACACTACTGACACACAGAAAGGTTAAAGAAGAAAAATTCTAATATTTATTCCTTTTTTCTTTCCAATTAGAAACTCAACGATAAAAACCACAAAGTCAGACTAGCAATAGGCAACGGGCTCAGAGCAGATGTTTGGAGGGACTTTGTAAGAAGATTTGGAAGTATTCAAATCAGAGAATTTTATGGAGCAACTGAGGGGAACTTTTCTCTCTTGAATTACACTGGCAAGATTGGAGCTATTGGAAGAAACACCTTTCTTCACAAGGTAAATGTCCACGTTTCAGCTCACATTAAGAAGTAAAACTGTCAATCAGTAAGTAAGAATTTTGATTTTTTTCTGTTTTACATTGCAGACAATTTTTCCATGCTCTGTGATCAAATATGATCTAAGCAAAGAAGAACCTTTGAGGGATTCATCTGGTTTCTGCATGGAGGCTGCCAAAGGTATGTTAATACCAAGGCTATGTATATCACTGATGACAAATGCATTCCTGTATTTTCATGCTTTTTATGGCCATCATTACTACTGACCATGTATTCATAATGTCATAATACTCCTGGACTCAAACACTTTAGTGGTGAACTTAATTAATTTTTCCCGATATAACCGTGTGTGAGCCTCCTTGACTTCTCAGTGGATTTTATTTCTCGTTAGTTTATGCAATACACCAACCAGTGACAAGAAAACGGATCACTTTCTTTCAGGACTTAACACATTGCAAAAAACTATGAATTATGATGGATTGTGAGTCAGATGTGCTACTATGTTATTTATGTTCTGATTATGCTTTCCTAAATTTACACAGGTTCCTGTGACTTTACAATCATCACACAACGAAGGTTTAATGTGAATGTCAAGTCCTGATGTGACTATGGTAACAATCAGGAGTTAGCCTAGTCTTACTTGGTTGACTGCAGCTGGTACCAAATGCTGCTGCTCTGCTCTTAATGTTAGGAGTAGTATTTATTTACTTAAATTTAACAAACCTCTCCTGTATTTAATTTGCTCAGGTGAACCTGGACTTCTGGTGTCCAAAATAACAGCAAGGGCCCCATTCACTGGTTATGTGAGAGACTTGCAGCAAACTGAGAAAAAGAAGCTGCATAATGTCTTCAAGAAAGGTGACTTGTACTTAAACACTGGCGACCTGATACGCGTCAGTGAGGATGATTTCGTGTATTTCCACGATCGCATTGGAGACACGTTCAGGTGAGTTCACCTTTTTGAACTGAAAAAACCTGAGTTTACACAACCCACTAAAACACCAAACTGTCAACAGATGGAAAGGAGAGAACGTTGCTACAACTGAGGTGGCTGATGTCATTGTACTGGCAGACGGCGTTAAAGAGGCCAATGTTTATGGAGTGAAAGTACCAGGTAATGTTCCCTTTATCTGATATACTTCTGACAAAAACAAGAGCAAGATTTTCAAATAGTCAGTTTGCTAAACTAAGGCCACAACAGTTATTTTCATTACTGATTAATAAAACAGTCTCAGAATAAAGAACCACTTTCCAGCATTTATTCTTTGAAAACTCTAAAAACAAATTCTCCACAAATAATTAATTTTTAGCTGTAAGATAATATTAAAAACTCCAGAAAACTTTCAATTTATTCAAAATATGGACAATATCTGTATTCTATTCCCTTCTTTTCTGTATAACAGTTAAGATAGCGTGACAAGATGACACACTTATTATATCTCATCGTGTCGGTCATTAATATCTAACAGAGGTAAGCTTTCAAGAAATACAGGCAAAATCTGAAGTTTTTTCCTGACAGACAGGAGGATTTTTTTAGTAGTCCATTCACTGATGCAGTCTTTCTATAAGGGGTGTTTATCATTTCCACTTTTTAAGAATACATATTTTCTGCTGCAGTGCTTGCAAGCAAGATAAAATACTTCTCAAACCCAAAGGCAATATGCTTTTGAGCAATTGTTGTGGTAATGTATTTCCATAAAATCTTAAGAAGATGACAGCAGTCTCTCTCTGACCTGACATAGGCTTATTTAGTCTATGAAAAGTGTTATGTTATTTGCTGGCAACACCAATATGACACCATCTTGATAGTACTATGTAGTTCACAGTAACGTTCAGTCAATTGTTCATGATTTAATTTAGAAGTGAAATAAAATAAGTAGATGTGAAGTAAAAAAAAATATCGTAGGAGCTTTCGCTATAGCACAGAGCAAGCATCTTCTCAGCTTGCGCCTGTTCACTGTCTGAACACCATGACCTAGAATTTCCATGTTTCCCATTAACCAGACCCACTGTTTGCTGACATGTCGGGATTTGTAAAGGTTCAACTCATCATTTAAGCTCAAGGATCATAAATCTTGCCTCAGCTTCTCAGTAGTATTTACACTTTGTAAGTCAGATGAAGTCAGTGTCCTGGTTCCTTATTAACTTTGATTGATATGTTTGAACTAATGATTGAAGAAGGTTGTTAACTTTAGTCTCTGTGATACTAGAGTGGAGCAGGTTCATTCTACTTCAATTGAACCCTTTCATTTGGACAGAGCTTATGTAAAGCAGCAATCAGAGGAGGTAAAGGGCACATGGGCAAAGAGTTTAAAGTACAACATGATAACACACATTCTGACCGCATACATTTTTGAAAATACATTAACCGACCACTTCATTAGATACAGCATGCTAGTACTGGGCTGGACCCCCTTTTGCCTTCAGAATTGCATTAATTCTTCATGGCTTTGTGGTCTTCTGCTGCTGTAGCCTGCCTGCTTTAAATTTAAATGTGCTGTGCATGTCCTTTCAGATTTATATTCATATATGGCGGAGTGTCTGTAACAAAATACAATTTCCTCCCTGGGATTAATAAAGCATTCTGATTCTGATTTTAACAAGTGGTTATTTGAGTAAATGTTGCCCTTCTATCAGTACAAAACAGTCTGGCCATTCTTTTTTAACCTCTGGCATCAACAAGGCATTGTCACCCAGAGAACTGCCACTTACTGGGTATTTTCTCTGTAATCTTTAGAGATGGTTGTGCAGGAAAATCCCAGCTGATCAGCAGTTTCTGAAATACTCAGATTAACCTGTGTGGCACCAACAGCCATGCCACATTCAAAGTCCCCTGTCTTCCCCATTCTCATGCTCAGTTTGAATTTCAGCAAGTTATCTTGACCATGTCTACATGCCTACATGCGCTGAGTTGCTGCTCTGTAATTGGCTGATTGAATATTTGTGCTAATGAGCAGTTAAACAGGTACACCTAATGAAGTGGCCAGTGAGTGTAAATGGAAGCTGGAGTATGTTATGACATACAGCTCAGTTGACAGTGAACCTGAACTGACAAAATTGTAGTTCTTAAAGAAATCACCTTAGAAGCATCAGTGACATCTAGTGCCCTCATCATGTTCTGCCGATGCTGAGTCAATAGCCAGTCACCATCCTATTTTTCGCAGGCTGGAAAACAAAAGAAAAACATTTGTCTTTAATCAGTAACGCTTCTGTTAACTTGTGTTTTGTGATTATTTAATTTTTGTTTTCAGGTCAGGAGGGAAGAGCTGGGATGGCTGCCATTACTTTAAGAGATGGCCAGAAGTTTGACTCCGCAGCTGTTTATAAACATGTTGAGAACTTCCTGCCATCCTGCGCCAGGCCACGCTTTATGAGGATTCAGGTATGCTTACTCCAGTTATCTTACAATTTTACAAATGCAGCCATTGTTTAGCCTTTTTGTTCCCAGCGTGGTTTATTTTTTTCCACTACTAATTAGTTGTACTGTGATTTATTACAGATGTCCTTGGATGTTACAGGCACGTTCAAACTAATAAAGTTGAAGCTGGTGGAGCAGGGCTTCAACCCAAATGAAATAAAGGACCCACTCTACTTTTTGAATGAAAAAGAAAAGAATTACACCCCACTCACGCCGGATGTATTTGATTTGGTTATAGCAGGAAACATCAAAATTTAAAGTGAAAGTCCACCTTTTCACATATCACTCACTCACCATCAGTACACATTTTAATGAATGTTGCAAATAATTTTTTGTCTTTACTTTACTAAATATATTTTGGCTGTGAGTTCATATACACCACCTAGATCATTTTTTTTTCTCCTCAAGAGAACATGTTTGAGCTTGATGCACTGAGGTGTGACTGTAGTGATTATTTCACTCAGCAAGTTTTTCCAGTATTACGTTCTGGTTCATGTATGTTGTTGCATGTGTAGGAGTGGACAGATCTCTCATTCATACAGTTGATTTTTCCACAGTTTGTAAGTGATGATTGCTATACATGTGTTTTTATGTTCTCTTTAAGGTTGATTGATTTGAAAATTCCAAAAAAATATTACAGTTTGTTTGATCAGAGTAATTTAAACCATTGTTTTCTATAGAGCAAAGCCCAGGTTTTATTTGTAGTTCATATAGTCTTACAGATGATGCCACCATAGCAAAAATAATCCCTTTTTTAAAATTAAAAAATAAGAAGCTGCTTTTTTATGATGCCCTCCAGAGTTAACTCACATTTGAATAGTAATCTTGTCAGAGGAAGCTCTTGAAATTCATGAAATTTACTGCTCTCTGATTTAACCTCCTGAGATCTGAGCTCTTGTTTGAGATTCAAGGGATGCAGCAAGTCAATGTTGAGCATAAGTATAAGGTGCAGAAAAGTCAGATGTAATATCCACATAAGAAGACGCAGGGTCTCAGGAGTTTAAAATTTTATTTTTCATCTTACTTTGAACCAAATTGTTCATTCTCTGTTATGCTTATGTAGAAAATCACACAAGCTCACTTTGGTGTCAGTTTTTCTGTGAGTGTTTGGTTTTGAGGGGAGCTTAATGACTGACTGCAGCAATAACTGGACACCAAGCGTGCTTTAGTTAAATAACTAATTTATGTGATTAACAGCAAATAAACTCCAATCCTGTTGTGTCTACATAACTTGAAGCAAGATTTTCTGGTAGAAAACATAATTATGAAAACACTTTTCTGGGTCATTTTACTGAATGAGGGCTCTGACACTGATTAACTGCAACTGAGTAAATATGAATGACAGTAAAATCTGTTGCTTCCACCTAAAACCCTCTCACAGTGATAAGACACTGTTAATAGACCACTTTACTGGCTGACTCACGGAAAGAGTCATTTGGATGTTGAAAGATAAAGTGTTCAGCTTTGCTTTGCAGGATTTTCAGTCACCAGCTCTTCAGAAGTCTGCAGTGACAGTTGTTTGCCTGAAGTGGTGGAACCTTTTAAGCCTCTGTCAGGCCTTTTAAATTAGTAGTGTGTCCCTAGTCTTCAGGTTTTAATACTCCCTTTCCACCCTTATGTTATTGCAGATCTCCTCATTCACAGGTTATCTTTTTATATAGATGGTTGTAAGCCAGTTTATTTAAAAAATGACATATGACCTAACACTGGATTGTGACAATCTACATAAGAGAGGAAAGGACAGTGGCTTTTATTTGGGTGAGTAATTTATCACGTGCCTGGTTTGGAGCAGTATGTAATACACCTTAAATAACTCTGGATCTGTGTTCATTTATATGTCCCAGAAGTTTTTCAATTTGACCCACCAGCTCGTGGTGTAGGTGCTCTTCTCTCACCCTCCGCATGCTGGGTAGTGCAGGAGCCAACAGGGGATTAGCAGAATTCAGGAGACTTGGACTTAGGCCAAGGTGCTCATTACCTCATTAATCACTGATGTTAATAAGGGGCTCATAAATAGTGCAGTTTTTGAAAAAGATTTTTTTTTCAGTGGCGTATTATACGATGCCTTTATTGTCATTGCCACTGTGGATATAGGGATGTGGTTAAAAGTCAATCCATCACTTCAGTCCAGTGAAATATCTGAATGGCTGTCAGATGGGTGCCCCCTGTCCTTGACAAGATGCATAGACAGATACTTTTGGCCTCTCAACAATGTACACCAAACTGTAGTGGGGTAAGTGCCAGTGATGCACCCTCAGTTTAGACACATTAAACTGCAGCTGGTCTGAATGTAGCTCAGATTTATATTAGCTTTTGAAATTTCTCCTTTTTCCATTTTACCTGTCATAAAAAAACCTATAAAGCAACCAGGAAAGGCCTTGAGCACTTTACACTCAATAAATTATTTGTTGCTTTCTGACAGTGGAACAATATTGTTAATTAGTAGTTAGTTACTGATGAACAACAATGCCCAATTTTTTTGCCTCCAGCCAGTTAAGTCTCAAGTTGCATGAGATCTGAGTTGTTGCAGGCAATAACTCTCAGGTCCTTGAGGGCAAGTGGGGATTTGAGCATGTTTATGTCAAATCTGTGGAAACTCCTTTTACATTACAAATCTGATCAGGTTTTATAACTGGATAAAAAATGCATATAGGTGTGCTGTGCCTGTCTTTCTTCTACTGCCTTATGTATCGATCAAAGATTTTAGCAGGTGATTACATCTACATCTTCCCACAAAGTTCCAAGTCATGGGTCTTTATTTTATCAACATTGCTTTGAATTGGTTTATTTCTTAGCATAGTGGTTTACGCATTCGCCTTACAAGCAAAAGGTCCCTGGTTCGATCCCAGGTGGGGACACAAGCCCCTCTCACCATGGAGGGTTGCATTGGGAAGGGCATCCAGTGTTAAAACCTCTGCCAAATTAGCAGTGCGGATTGATCTGCTGTGGTGACCCCTTGGTAGAGAAAGCAAAGGAGCAGCTGAAAGGTACATTTTATTATATGTAAATGAGCTACTAGTGTCCAAATTACATTCCAAAACATAGCTGTGCCATTGGCATTTGAGAATGTCCAATGAAGTAAGCATGCTACTTCAGCTGGGAAACCATTCATCCTGTGTGATCCTGTGTCCATGGCAGGTGTTGTACTAGGTGCACACATACCCACACAAACACATCAGCATTTGAAACTCCACGTCAAAGCAGTTTATGTTGATACTGATCAAACAGCAGATCCACCATTGCAGGTAGCCATAGACTGTATATAAAAGATGGTCATGGATAACTTCTAGTTATCAAAAGTGAAGCCAGTGTAGAAGTACCTTAAACCTGCATTCTTTAACAGGGGGCGACTCCTCTGGATGTAAACAGAAGTCTGATTTTTTTTTTTTTTAGAACGTTATGGAACGACGAAGATGGATGAGTTTAAATACTTGGGATCAGCCATCCAAAGCAATGGACAGAGCACAAGAGAGGTGAAAAAGTGAGTGCAGGCAGGGTGGAGTGGGTGGAGATGAGTGTCAGGGGTGCCT